>PVJL010003994.1:0-141542 GCA_004026885.1 Lyroderma lyra
AGAAAAAGGAACTCTGGCACACTGCTGGTGGGAGTGCAAACTGGTACAACCACTGTGGAAGGCAGTGTGGAGGTTCCTCAGAAAATTGGGAATGGAGCTACCATTTGACCCAGCAATCCCCCTTCTGGGGATCTACCCAAAAGACTTGAAAACCTTTGTCCGCAAAGACTTATGTACCCCAATGTTCATTGCAGCACTGCTCACAGTGGCTGAAACATGGAAACAACCAAAGTGCCCTGTGACAGATGACTGGATAAAGAAGCTGTGGTACATATACACAATGGAATATTACTCAGCTGTAAGAAAAGATGAAATACTGCCATTTGTGACAAAATAGATGCACCTGGAGATCATCATGCTGAGTGAAATAAGTCAGACAGAAAAATAAACAAAAACTATGTATGGAATATAAAACTGAAAGCAACAAAGAAACAAAAACTCATGAACACAGTTTAATGATTACCTGAGGGTAAGTGGGGAGGGGATGGAAGAGGAGGGAGGGTGAGTCAAGTACGTGAAGGAAAAGGAACTGACTCTGGGTGGTGAACACATAACGCAACCCATAGATGATGTACTGTAGAATTAGACACCTGGAACCTATTTAATTTTTGCTAACCAGCATCACCCCAATAAATTTAACAATTAAAAAAAAGACAAAAGAAATGTAAAACAAAATAATACAGGGAGTCTGGGCCTACCAGATGGTAAAGATACAGTAATTAACCAGTATTATACCAGTGTGGAAATAGGAAAAAAAAAAAGTGAAACAATTCAAACCCCCAAAACACCTAAAATATTTTATAAAAGTAAGGTGTCAAGTTAGTGGAAAAATAATGATTCTTAAAAACTGCATTGGGGTAACTAGCCATCAGTTTTAGGAAAAGTAATACAGTTAAATCACTGTTTCAGAACTTAACTTCCAGCCGAGATTACAGAGTAGGTAAATGCTATGCATACCTCCTCCCACAACTACGTCAAAATTACAACTAAATTACAGAATAACCATCATTGAGAACTGCATGAAGGCTACCTGAACAGCAGTTCCATAATTAGGATATAAATTTGAAGCCATGTCAAGACTGGTAGGAGGGGTAGAGAAGTGGAACTGGCTGGTCCCAAACCAACATGCGGTGGTTAAGAAAGAGGAGGACTATCTCAGCTCTGGAGAACACCCCGGAGGAGCAATGGGTCCCAGCCCCACACCAGTCTCTCCAGCATAGGTTTCCACTGCCAGACAGAGAATTCTGCATAACTTCTGTCCCCAGCAGGGATTACGGCTGACTAAGATTTAGCACTGCTGGAGTCCCAGGCATCCCTCTTAAAGGGTCAGGTTTACAAGAATTAATACACCTTGAACTCCTCAAGGAGCTTACTCCATCTCTCATCTCACGGTCAAGTCTTCATTTAAATTTATGAATCTTCCCTTTTAATTGAAGCCCTTCTCCACTTTCTATCTTCTGATAACATGACATTCAACAGCTCGGCATCTTCATTAAACATGCTATTGAAGCCAAGGACCAGATTACCTCTTTGGACCCACTTGACAGTACCTCTCAAAAATAAAGCTTCAAGTGTAAATAAAAGGACAATGAAAGAAGGTCTTCATGAACAGTATGTAGAGACTAAATCTGTTTAACATTTACTGCACAATTGCTATACATGAGCAGGACACTATGATCATGATTTTAGAGATGCAAGCCAGAGCTTTAAAATATGTTCATAAATAAACCATGCAAATTATATGGCAAAAATAGGTACTACATTGCATCTATTAATTATTAGTAAAATTTTAATATTATTTCTGTTAACTTTTATCTTGAAGATTAGCATCCTAAACAGTATTTTATACATACTAAGAATTCATTCTATATTTGAAGATAAAAGTTAGGGAAGGGAAGGAAATGAGGAAAAGGGAACAAAAGTTTATCTTGCCATAGATATAACCTTCCCAGGAAAAAAGTATTACCAAACTCCTCCCACTTGAAACCTAGATCTTTAGAAGAAAGGAAATAACCATCAAATTGAAATTCCTTCACCACCTCCAAGAATGTAAGTCTCACTGAGGGAAAAGTCAAATTTTAGTACAGTTGTACTCAGGAAAAATCATTAAATATCATATCGGAAGTCAAGTTTATGTAACTGAAAAATTAATTTGTCTTACTTTATTAGGAAAAGAAAAAATTAAATATGAAAAATGAAGATGGTCCTGCACACGAATCAGCCCCTCTCCTCATATTACTTGAGTGTATTCTTAACTAACTTTATTCACGGTCTGAATTGCTAGGTCTAGTTCAGCAAACTATGACAGAAAATGATGCATTGGAGAAGACTCAAAAAGAAGTAAGACAAAGGTAATCACTTCAACCAAATTGCTTTAAAAGTGCCAGGCTTTGCCCCATTCATAAACCCTGGGGGTATGTACAATGGATCTTGCTGAAAGCTTGTTCTTTCACTGGCATTTGGAGTCCTGCCACCTAATTTAATATATGGTCTGAGAACTGGACAGTTCATGCTTAGGAAAAAAGCACATTAAGCATAAGAAAAACAGAATGACTGTGGTCTTGATATGGAACATGTTGCCACCTATTGTTTGTCAAAGGAAAAAGGATATAAATTTGGAACCGAAATGAAGAAGATAAATTAGTATCTGGGTGGCATCTGCCTCATAAACATTGTGGTAGAAATGGGGAAATAGGACAATTCATCATATTTAAATGAAAGAAATAGAATTTAAGTTTAAAAGAAAACAGATGTATAACTATAGACATTTTAGATAGGTTTCATTTGAAATGAGAGATTTAAGGATAGAGATGTTCAAAGAAAGCATTTGACCGTAACAGCAATCTTAAGGTCAAGGGTCCCCGGTGTTAGGTAATGAGCTGTTGGAATTCATTAAGTAGGTGAAAATGGTTTTCTAGTATGCACTGAAAACCAGAGAAATTGAATTGTCCTTTCGAGTTTATGACACACCCTCCAAAAGGCTTCCGGGGAAACCCCGAAAGATCTTGAGATTATTTCAAGAATATAAACTCCATGAGGACAGAGTTTCATATAACTTTTTCACCCATTGTATCCCTAGTGTCTAGAGCCATGACTAGAAGAGAAAACATTCTGTAAATACTGTTTATTTGATGTTGTAACATTTAAAATTATGTAGCAAGGAGTAAAAGTAAAGCCTCCTTTGGCCCATAAGAAAAAAGGAAGGAAGGAATGGAGGGAAAACGATGGGGAAGAGGAGGAGGAAGAAAAGAAGGAAGGAAGAATGAAGGAAAGACAGAAGAGCAGTGGAAGAAAGGACCATTTCTCTCAGTGAATAAAAGAAATAAGTTAAATACTGTGTATTCCATAAAAAGAGCATCACATTACCCCATCAACTCAGCCACCCCTTTAGGGAATTAACTACCCCAGTCATGGCTACTCAAAGTGTCTGAAAGCTCAGATTCCAAATGTTGTGAATTACAGAGAAATTGCTGCACAGTAAGAAAACAAATAAGGCAGAGGGATATACATCTATTTCAATTGTAATACTTTCATATATGTTTTTCAAATTGAAAATACATCATGGGAAAATATACGCAAAATAATTTATCTGTTAGAACCAGTTACATTTAGTTCAATCTGAGGAGAAAATTAAAGGAAGTGTTTGTCATATGCAGAACTGTTTTCAGAAGTTCTATTTATCTTACCTTTATACCTTCTGAGTACCACATTCTTCTTGTTGTCAGTGATGACCATCAACAAAAGGTGACATTCTTAAAAAATAAATTTGATTCTTATATGTTGGAATATTCACCTCAAAAGTGAAGTTTTCCTGTAAATGCTAAAATCTTAGAATCAGCTTCTTCATGCTAAATCAAATCTCCACATTCCAACTATCTTCCTTCTAGAGTTACTTTCTGGTTATTGATAATTATAAGGATCAATTAAAAACATAACTTAAAAAGTAAACTTACCACTCTAGTACCAAGTTTTTCACTAAACACTGAGAGTCAATTGTCACCTTGCCCTGTTATCCCAAGGGTCCCCAAGGGGTATGCAGCCTGCTGATATGATAATTGGGCTGAAGAGTTGATAGATTTCTCCCAGAGGCAAAGATGCACATTGACCCAGCAAATGCAATCTGCTGGTGGGCTGAACCCACCTCTTGTTTTCACCTTGGCTCTCAGAAATGATGAACTGCCACACTGAGCCTTTACTCTTCCAGGAGTCATTTTTTATGCACAATGAGAAAATTTTACCCATGAAAAAGAGCCTCAGGATGTGGTAAGAAGAATCAGATCAGAAAAAAATCACCTATACAGAGAAATCCTGGAAGCCAAACAATGCTTTTTTGTGTCTCCTTCCAGGTTCAAACACATCCAAAGACAAAAAGAGAGAGCTGGCCCTGGTAATATTTTTTGGGAGCCCTGTGAAAGGGCTCTACCTTTCCCACACTGTAACTCTCACCTCTTAAAAGCTTCTTCTGGTAACTTGACAATAATTAAATTTATTTCAGAGAAGAAAAAAATGAAAGGACACTAACATTTAGCAGATGTATTCTGTGGTAGGTACCTACCCTCCCACATCAATTCTTACAATGATTTGAGGTAAACTTTATTGTCCTCATTTCAGAGCATAGGAAACGGACACTCGGTAGGGACAGAAAAACTTTCCCAGGCTCACAGAGCTGGTAGGCACAGAGTCAAATTTCTTAATCCAGATTTATTGTGTCTTTCCATCTTACACTCTAGGGCAAGGTAATGGGATCAGTCCATGCTAAGGAAGAAATGACTAATACAACATTTTTCCCTAAGATTGGGTTTGAATAGGAAAAAAGAAGAAATATAATAATGCTTGGTGACTGTAAGAGTAGACTGTAGCTCGATCTCAGGATATAAAAGAAACTTGGAGTATTATGACCTTCACCTTTACCTGTATCCCAAGTTTCTCCTGGACACGCCTATGTAGCCTTGGATATCAGTAAAAGTAGAATTGTGTTCAAAGTGTTTATTCTGTTGCCAGGTGGCATTAAGATGTAAGGATCAACTGTAAGTCATACCCAAGGACCATCATAAGACAGATGAATTCTGGAGTCAAGATTTCATTTGCTTCAGGAAGGTTGAAAATTTTTTGTCAGTTCAGTAGACCTGGGATCACCATAGCCCTAAATAAAAGGGTCAGGGTGAAGCAGAGAAATTAAACACAGACTGACCTGGCCTTTTGGGTCCTCACAGAGCTGTCCAATAGAACTTTCTGCAATGATGGGAATGGACTATATTGGAGTTATCTAACACAATAGCTACTAGCTCCATGTGGATATTTAGCATGTAAAATATAACCAGTACAACTGAGGAACTAAATTTTTTAAATTTACTTTTAAGTTATTTACATTGAAATAGCCAAACATGGCTAGTAGCTACCCTATTAGACAGTTTAACTCCCATAGCCACATGGACCCTCACCTCCTTATGACATCCTCCCTGATGTGTTGATCACCCGGCTTCAATGAAAACTATACTCAGATCCAGAAGGCTGACCGGGGCTGGACCCGAATTGACAAGTGTCATTAAAGAGGAGAGACATGAAAAGTGGGGAAAGGAGGAGCAGAGAAAGCATCAATAATATCTCTGCTTCATTTCCTGTGTTTTAGTCCCACAAATTGTCAGTTCAGTTTGACATTTGTTGAGCAGGATTTTGATCCATGTAAGAATCAGTGAGATAGAGTTGGTCCTTGAGACCATAGTCTGCAGTGACAAGGTGATGCTTGAGCCAAATAGGAGCTGGTGAGACAAGGAAGCATGGAATAGATGCACATATGTAAAGTCAAGAAGTAAGAGCAAGCCAGGCCTATTTGGAGCACTGAGAGTAGTTTAGTAGGACCAGAGCATGAGTGTTGCTATGAGCTGAAATGTGTCCACCCCGCAAATTCATGTTAAAGCTCTAACCCCCAATATCGCAGAATATGACTATATTTGGAGATAAGGCCTTTAAAGAGGTAATTAAGTTAAAATGTGATCATTAGGGTGAGCTCTGACCCAGTAAGAGGATATTTGGACACAGACAGACACAGAGGGAAGACCATGTGAAGACATAGCCATTTACAATCCAGGGAGAGTAGCCTCAGAAGAAATCAACACTGCTGACACCTTGATCACAGACTTCTAGCCTCCAGAATGGTGAGAAAACAGATTTCTGTTGTTTAAGGCAACCAGCCGTGTTACTTTGTTATGGCCCTAACAAACTAACACAGGTGTACACACAGCAATGAGCCTAGAGACCAGTTCACAAAAGATCCTGATTTGCTGAAGAATTTAAGATTTATTCTCAAACCATTGAAAAGTCTTAATCTGGTAAGTGGCGTGA
Source organism: Lyroderma lyra (assembly GCA_004026885.1). Lineage (NCBI taxonomy): Eukaryota > Metazoa > Chordata > Mammalia > Chiroptera > Megadermatidae > Lyroderma > Lyroderma lyra. Next base: position 6,343 of record PVJL010003994.1, read on the forward strand.
CCTGGTTTGCATTGTTACACCTTATTTCATGTATTGGGTTTAGCCCACCTTGACCCTAATGACTTGTTTACATTTGCCTTGCTCCAGTGTTGGTTCCGATTTGACTTTAAATATTCCATAATGGCAAGTACAGCTGTGATAAAAGAAACAGTTATTCTTTAACTCTCTGACATTGGTCATGGGTCAGTAAACAATCCTGTCTTGACATGTTTTAAAAGCCAGTACTCACTGCACCTGGGTCAGACATGATTATTTCATATCACTGAACAAAATTCCCTAAGTGCCTAAGTGATTCTAAGGTAGAAGGAGTTCAGCAAAAGGGGAGGCACATTAACTCTTTCAGGTCACTAGGCTACCATTTAATGCATTATTGCAAATGCACTTTCAAATAAATAACAGGTTGTAAGAGACATTGAGACAATTAGCCTCTTTAAGCTAACTTTAAAAAAAAGGGAGTGGGGTGGGGGTGACAGGCAGCTCTGAGCCATATGCAGGATGACTATGATGTAGACAGGCTTTAAAATAAAAATAGATAATGTGCATGCAAATGAGTGCACCCATCTTGAGAGTCAATTTGCTAATTCCAAAAATCCTTCTAGTTGCTGAGAATACTTTAGAAGTCCTCCTTCTGGACGTGTCTTCAGAGCTGGATGATGAGAACTCCAGTCCTTAGGTCTTGCTGGGGATCCAGTGTACAGTCCCTACAAGGAGGAATTCGTTCCATCCAGAGAACAAAAGGTTCATCTAGGGCTTCCTGGAAGCATCTCCCTGGGCTAGAACAGCCTTGCTTTTGACCAGATAGAGGATCTGCACCTAAGAATGTTCCCCATCCCCTGCACCTGGAGGCAGGGCAGAGTGCCCTTGAAGAATAAGGAACTCCAGTAGTATTTATTTGGCATTTTCCAAGGCATGTTGCCGTCTTAATTTCCACAATAACCATGCCAGAGGGAAGGGCAGGTGCTAAAGAAGCAACAGGAGGATATGAAGAGGTTTCCTGAACAGGATCATGGATATACCATGGCACATCTGTGCTTGATGAAAAGGCAAATGTTCCTCCTTCTGAATCCTTAACTGCCAGCCAATGAACAGAACCAACTGTTGCCAACTTGCACTTCTCTGTATCCTTGACTTTTCTCCGTATATTTTCCTCCAAATATGACTATCTTCCTTTCTATGTATGCTTAAAGCCTGCTTCTTCTCTCAGTTCAGTTCAAATGCTGCCTCCTGTATTAACTCTGCTCTAACGTCCCTAGCAAGAAATAATCCAGCCTTTCTCTCAGCTCCCCTACCCTCTCTTTATAGTGTGGTCGTTTATAGTCACCTACTGAAGGATAAGCTTCCTGAAATCAGGCTCTAGGCATCACTAATTTTGTTGTATCCCAACTCCTAAAATGATGCCTGAAACAGAATATCAAAGCTTTTGAATCAATCAATTAAGAAAGTACCAAAGCAATTCATAGTGTCAGTTGTCTTAGTTTGGGCTGCTGTACCAAACACCATAGACTGGGTGCTTTAAACAGTGGAAATTTATTTCTCACAGCTCTGAAGGCTGGGAAGTGTGAGATCAGGACGCGAACATGGTCAGGTTCTGGTGGGAGCCCTCTCCACAGTTTGCAGACAGCCTTCTTCTTGCTGAGTTCTCACATGGCAGAAAGCAAGAAATCACCTCTCTGTGCCCCTTCTTATAGGGCTCTAATTCCATTCATGAGGACTCTGCCCTCCTGACCTAATTAGCTGCCAAAGGCCTTATCTCTTAATACCCTCATATTGGGGATTATGTTTCAACACATGAATTTGGGGGTGGGACGCCACAAACATTCAGTCAATGTAATCTCCAGTTGTCTGCATGAAGGTTAGGAACAGGCTATGATCAAGACCCAAAAGGACAAAAACAAAGGGATAGATCAAGCAAAAAGGCCATTCAGGCATGAGGAACTAGCATGACACAGATTCTAAGTCAGAGAAGCAGGCATAGACCAAAACATGCCAAAACCAAAACCAAAACCAATACCAAAACCAATAGTGGGGTACAGAACACAGAAATAAAGGAAACTTCAACGACAAAGCAAATTTCTACTTCAGGCTCCAAGCCCTTTGTCATCTGGAAGACATGACAGGAGCCAGTTGTGCTCCAAATGTCATTCTTATATGATGGTTATTTAGAATTTAAAATATATTTTCCCATAAAAATAATGCTAACATGAAAATAAATTAGTTACCCAGGCAGCCTACAATCCTATTTAATTCATAATACACTTAAAGAACACAAATAGAGCTATTTCAACTATGATTAGCTACCATTTACAGAATAAGTAAATACTTTGAAAAATAAGGGGAGGCTTTCAGTTTGAGCTAATATGGACAAAGCCCACTATCTTACCACAAATGACAAGTGAAAACTCCTAAGGAATAAAAAAAGCCACTAGCTGAACACACTGAAAAGTTAATAATAGCGTATGAAAGTTAATAATAACAGGAAAATCAAAACTTGAGGGATGATCAATATGGTGGTAAGTTTCCTCGCATTTTCTCTTCCCCTTCTATGTCTCCTTACTCAGACATTAAGGCAACCTGAATCACAGAACTGCATAGCAAGTCTCTACGGAAAAACCTCCAAGAGAAATCTTCTCTTCCTAGCTAGGGAGGAGACATAGGTGGGAGCCTCTGTGACAGAGAGTACAGGAAAATTTTCCAGTTGTTGATTTTTGTTTCTGTTTTTTGTTTTTGTTTTTGTTTTTGTTTTTTTTCACTTTTTACTACTCTATCTAGGTCCTTCTCCACAGCAAACTGACTCCTATGGCAAACACAGCATACAATCACCTAGAACCCTGAGAGAAAAATCTTCTCTTTGAAGAAACTTGGAAATGAGGCTTATGTGCGATGAACAGTGTGGGGAGAAATTCTTGTTATTTTTTTCTTTTTCTCTTGGTGTTGTACTTCTAAGGCAGACATGGTGGAAGGAAATGTGTGACAGTGCAGGGAAGATAAAAACCCAAGCTTTATGGTCAGGGGTCTAGGTAGAGGGGGGCTCTTAGAACTGGAGGCTGTAGAAGATACCAGAGAGAAAAAGGATTTGGAGAGAAGAGGACCCTCTAAACCTATGCATGCTGTCCTGGACTCATTAATAAGCTGTGTTTCTGTGGAACTGGAATAGCAGAGGCTTTGGGAATGTACCTGCAAAGTAAACCACTGCTTAGGCCCCAGAATGCCCATGGGAGGAGCACAAGCAGAGCTCCCACAAGTTGCTCAGCACTCCTTCTGGATGGGGATGGCCCCTGGAAAGACCTAAACTGATATCAGATCCACAGCCCACAGAACATGGATTGGGACTTGGGGTCTAAATTAAACCAGGTTGAATACTGACTTTCTCCAGAGGATTTTAATAGGACCCAAAGACCCGGAGTCTCATAACAATGAGGACGTGGGAGGAGCAACAAAATGGCAGCTCGTGAGGAACCCCTGAAAAATTCTTCTGGAGATTACAACAAATAAAACATCTATAACTCAACTAAGGACTCTGTGCAATGCACAACACATCTAAGGACCTGCTCGTTGCATCACGGTACTTGCAGCTGGGCAGAGGTCCGGGCCCGTGGAGGAGAAAAACAGGGAAGTGTGGAGATGTGAGTCGTGCATGAGTCCCTACTTAGAGCTCTACCACAGAGTGGGGGAGGAAGGAAAAAGGCAGCAGTTGAGCATTCTGGACCTCACTTGGTCCACGGGACAGAGGAAAGGAGGCCTAGAGGTGGGGGCATGAGACCCCACAACCCAACCTCATTTTGGCCCCCACGAGGTGCAGATTCAACCATGAAACACAGAGGCCTAACTTCCCTCTGGTTCTGAGAGAAGGAGGAGTGAAGGTGGCAGTAGGAAGCCATAGCGCAACCTTGTTCTGACCTGGACAGAAGGAGAGGGAGCTGCAGGCACGTTTCTCTGCCCGCAACCAACATGGTCTGTAGGACAAGCATTTAAGACAGCAGATCCCAAAACACAGGGCAGAGACCTCGGGCACAAACCAAATACAGAAATGTGAAAGCCAACACTGCCTGCGTGCCTGCTTTCAGCGACAGGTGGGAGACAAAGACACTAGTCGCCCTATGCCACCACCCTGCCAGACCTCTGCCCCCACCCCCTCACACCATCATCAGTGAGCTTCAGAGGAAACTACAGCTGTGAGTGTCAGGTTAAGGAGCAGAATATTATAAACAGAGAGACATCCAGAATGAGGGATCAAAGAAATACATCTGAAAAGAAAGGACAACAGAAAACACCAGAAGGATGTTAGAGCCAAACTTCCTACCAAAGACAGAGCTCGATACCATGATTATAATGATGCTTAAGCAACTTAATGAATATTTTAACAAAGAGATAACAAGCATTAAAAAAAAGGACATAGAGATGATTTAAAAAGGATCAAACAGAAACAGCATTGCAAGAAAGGAGATGAATGATGAAATACAACGATTTCTAGACTAGGTAAAGCAACGGCACACATCAGTGATTTGGAAGGTAACAGAAGACACCTCATCAGAATAACAAGAACAAAGAATCCAAAAAATTGAAGATAAGCTAAGACTCCTCTGGGACATGAAGTGCAACAACATTTGTGTTATAGGAGTGCCAGAAGGTGAAGAAACATAGCAAGGGATCAAGAACTTATTTCAAGAAATAATGATTGAAAATTTTCCTAACCTGGCAAAGGAAATAGATATACAAGTATAAAAAGCAAAAAGAGTCCCAAACAAGATAAACCCAAATTGGCCCACACCAAGACACATCATAATTAAAACAGCAAAATTTAAAGAAAAAGAGATAATGCTAAAAGCAGCAAGAGAAAGGCAAATAATAATCTATAAGGATCACCTATATGACTGTCAGCAGATTTCTCAACAGAAATTTTGCAGGCCAGAAGGGAATGGCAGAAAATATTCAACGTGATGAAAACCAAAAATCTACAATCAAGATTAATGTATCCAGCAAGGCTAGCATTCAAAATTGAAGGACAGACAAAGAGCTCCCCAGACAAGAAAAAAGCTGAAGGAGTTCATTACCACCAAACCAATGCTATAAAGAAAGCTATAGGGACTTCTTTAAGATGGGAAAAAAATAAAAAGCAAAAATTATGATGAATAAAATGGCAATAGCTACATATCTATCAACACTTACAAGTGGAGTATCAAATAGAGGAAGACAGATGCAAGTTGACTTCACTGATAGGTAAAATCCAAAGAAGAAAATGAACAAGCAGAACAGGAACAGATGCACATAGAAAACATTTGGTTTGTTGCCAGATGGGGGGAGGGTTGGGGGAGGAGGAGAAATAAGGGGACTGGATTGGGAAATTCAGTTTGGTGGTCACAAAGAAATAGTTACAGGGATATACTGTATAACATGGGAATATAGTAAAAAATGTTGCAATAACCATGTGGAGTACCAGATTTGGTGGGGTGATGGGAGGAGGGCTGGAAGGGTGGGTGAAAAAGGGAGAAAAAAATCAAGAAGTACACAGTTACAAGATAGTCACAGGGATGTAAAGTGCAGCATAGGGCACATAGTCAATAACATTGTGATAAATACATATGGTGTCAGAGGGGAACCAGATGTATCAGAATGAGGATTTTGTAAATTATATAAATGGCTCAGTGTTATGCTGTACACCTGAAACCAATATAATATTGTGTGTCAAATGTAACAAATAATTTGTCTTATTAACAAAAAAAATTTGTAATTAAAAAATGAGTAAAGAAATATTCAGGACACAATGCAAATCAATTAAAAAAAAAATAGAAAATTTTCCATAACTTCCAAAGCAAAATACCATTGACATAGCCAATCCCATGTGACTAGATGGTGAAATATTACACATGATTTTAAGCCAGCTATTGTAACTAAGCTTCATGAAGGAAGAGCATACACTCTCTAATGAATGAAAAGACAGATGTACTCTGTAAGGAAATACAATCTACAATAAAATTTTAAAAACTGAAATTTTGGAAATAAAAATACATTAACTAAAATAAAATATTAATGAGATGGACAATAGCAAAACAGAAATAACAGAGTAAAGAGTAAGCAAATTTGAATATAGATCAATAAAAATTAGCTTTAACTACTTGTTCTTTGTGTTTAATAGTCATTTGTGTGTCTGTGTGTCCTATTGCATATTTGACTACCTCAATCAACTTATTTAGAACCATAATTTTCTATTATAAAAATAGAAATTTTCTCTGCTGTTGTCTCATAATTTTACATAGATTTGGGTGCAGTAAAATCAAATTTCCTTGGCTGAAAATATTTTATTATAGTTACAGTGCTGAATATTCATCGGGCACAATCTTCTAGAATGAATTAAAAATATTGCTGCAAGAATTGATTTGGGTAGCCTGAATGCTCTAAATATTGACATTCTCAACCTCTCTCTAGTATGAAACTTCAATCTACAAATCAGACTAATCAATCAGAAGCCAGCATGTGTCAGACTAGATTATCTTTGTCTAAAATCTACTAAAAACTACTAACTTCATATACAGATCTGACAAAAATACAATAGAAGTTGTCTCACATGACTTTAAGCAGCAAAGTCTAGTGGGAAAAAGGGAAGTCTCACCCTGAATTTCACAGACATGAAAGAGAACTCTTAAAGTTTATGAGTCAAGAAGACAATTGAATGAAAAACAAATTTTGATTAAGAATGGGTTAAGCATAACTAACACGGAAAAACAATAGGGTAAATTGTGAAAAATTGGTGTGGGTGGGGGAAATACATAACTAAAATTGCCTCTATAGCTTTTCTTTTATTAACATATTAAGCTTCGAAATGAACTGATTCTTCACCTTACAAGTCCATTGTTAGGTGCACATGTGATATGCAGAGCCAGAGGTTGAACGTCTCTTCTTTTACAATGTTGAGAGGTGAGTGGCAGGTAGGTTGAAGGCAAAGCACTTGCTCACTTGCTCTCCCCTCATCCTGCCTCCTGATCCCACTGTGCACGTGTCATACTTCCTTGTGCCATTGCCTCCACCTCAGGCCATACTCTGAAGTCACTAACCCTGGCATTTCCTGTGTTGCCCTGTTACTCTGACACGTTCTTCAATTACCCCGTTGAGTATCCATAGAAGGCATGATATTCAAATATCAAAAATAATAAATATAACACAATGGTTAACCACTCAGAGTGCCATTTATTCATTCATTGAATAAGTACATTTGAGCTGCTTTTATGAATTTAGCCTCTGCCAAGGGCTAGAAAATTTATGATGAACAAGACAGAGATGATTTCTGTTCTCATGGACTATAAAGCCTGGTATGGAAAAGAGGCATCATAAAATAATTGCACAACAAGTAACTATTCGTTGTGATATACACTGAAAAAAAAAATACCCACTGCTCTGAAAGCATGTAACAGAAGACCTCCTTTGTCTGGGAGATCTGAGCATTCCCTCAAGAAGTAACATTAAAGGAAGTGTTAATTATTCCAACTATGGCCTGAAGAGGGAAGGAGACAGGCAGAAGGAGAGTGGGAGGGAGGGACAGGAGAGGAGGTGGCGGAGGAACCAAGTATCAAGTTGACCTATGCTGTCTTACACAACATGAGAACTTGCTTGTAGTCAGAGGAAATAGGTTTCTGACCCAGCTTTGCCACCTAGTTGCCATGTGATCTTGGGTAACTCACTTAATCTTTCTTACCTTCAGTATCTTCATCTATAAAATGAGGATAACTGTCTTATAAACTTCATGATGTTATAAATACCCCTATTTAGCACAGCAACTGACACAAAAATGTATTCCACAATTTTTAATGGTTTCAATCATGATGTCTGCCAAGTTTTGCATGGGCATTAAAAAAAAAACCCAGATGCATTACTTCTGCTTTCTACAAGCCACAGGTTCCAGGCTTCTATATAGTGTACCCTTCAGCTGGGATTTAGCTCACCCCAAAACGCCTTTCTCCATTCTCTTAGCACATGGTAAGTAGTTTAAAAATGGAAACAGGATCAAAGAAGTATCATTAAATAGAGGTATTCAGAGAAAGTAGACTTCTTCCTAGAGAAATTCCAAGTATAATTTTAGACTGCCCATGGCCAGGAAGCCTTATGTGGGAATCTTTAATATTGGTGACTATCTGCAAAGAGGAGAAGAATGTAGTCACCAATATTAAAAATTCAGAGTACATTCTCTATAATTCATCATTTTTTCTAGAAGTAAATTGATGATGTAAATCAAAGAATGCTAGGTAGGTGTTATACAGCAGATCTGGGATAGTGACAAGCTTTAAGAAATTTCAACTCAGATTTTGGTATGGAAGATAAACTTGATGGAATGATGCTCTCCCATCCAAATATTGATGGGGGGTGGGGGGAAGCACAATACTAATGACAAGACTAAATAACGTATTTACCAGTCCATGAGCCAAGCTCCCAAAAAACCATAGAACCTAGCCAGCAACTCAGAGTAATCGCCATTATGAGAAGGACACAATGAAAAAGCTACTAGCTTTGTAAGGCAGATATATCCCCTTTATGTCACCTCAGTAACAGCATTCATCTTTTTGCTTTGTGTAAAAGATTCAAAATTGCTTTCTGAGTGACTGGCTATTTCACAAGGATTCCAAAGAGATAAAGCCTTTCACCTCTAGCTGCCCAGCCTGAATCAGTAGTGCCTAAAATTTACTACCATTTAAAAGCCAAGTGTTGACCTATGTGAAATGGAAGATTTCAGAATATAATGCCACATAGGCAGATTTCAACAGCTCAGGGTGACATTTGAGTCAGCGATGCAAAAGGAACAGCTGAAAAGCATTGAAAGGGTTAAATTGCCTTACTGGGCATTTATTTTTAAAACAAATACCAGAAGGAAATTTGACAGGCCATAATTACAAAGTAGACAAACAGAGGATTATTTGATGTTTCAGAGATCACATGACTCACTCACTATCCAGGCACCAGCTGTGCCTACACTTGCTAAAATGGTTTAATGCATGAGACCCCCTATGCACACACATGCTTGCTCATGTATTCTCTCTCCTCCTTTCCTTCTCACACTTATACATACACACACACACACACACACTTGAACAATCAGTTGCTTTTTTTTAAAGATCCTCTCTTACTTGTAACATTCTGATTTTTCTGAATTATAAGAGTGACCTTTCAGCTATTATATTATTCAGAAAAAAAACGAATCAGGAGAAAAAGAAAACTAAATGCCCATCTTGATCCTTTCATTATCCTCTTGAAAGGGGGTTTCTACCTCCAAATTGTTTCTGTGCATCAAAGGACCCTGATATTTATGTCAACAGGTGGAAACTGCTGCAGAGAAAGACAGAGCAGAACCTTAGCAGATGCAAGGATTGAACCCGTACTGTAATCATACTTACTCTTGTTTCACCAAAACTGCCTTTTGAACTAAAACTTGGAAGATCATTTAAAGGATCTCATGTTGTTTTTTCTAAGAGCCCTCTAAAACCTAAAGCTTTAAGAGGAATGATTTGCTTATTCCAATAATAAATATATCTTCATTCACTAATACTATGTTTGTATAACCCTTGTCTAAATATTGAGATAGAGTGAATGGATGGATGGATGGATGGATGGATAGATAGGTAGAGGAAAAGTAGAAGAAATGACTTCAAAATCCCTGCTGGCTGATGGTTTCCCCTGTTTGAGAAATAGATCTCATAAAACAGGTAGAGGCAATCCTGGCTAACCTGGGCAACCCTGAGGGCACTCTAAATTAAGATGACCTTAAATAAATCTAAATGACTTCCCAGATTTAACTGGTGTCTAGTGCCCAAATCCTCCCACAAACAGATGATCACAGCACTCTAATTAAACCTTATCATTACAATATATGAGTCCACAGTAAAGCACCCCTGGAAATCTTGGGTCTACTTCCTCAATCCCTACCACAAACATCTACCCTAGAGGAAAAACTTTCATACTACAATGATCCTGGCAAAATTTAGATTCTGTGACACTCAACATCTCACAGTTGCAGGTCCCAAAACCATGGAATAAAAGGCAACTGATTCTGAGAAGCTACACAACTTTAAGCAAGAGTTCTCCAAGAGATGGACATCAACTTGGTTACCACTTAGACCCTATGAGGAAGGCTCTCTAGTATGTGGAACACCCAGCCTTTCCTGAGAAAAGAAGCCAATCACAGAGTGACTCAAAATTATGTGAATGGAAAGAATAGATAGACTCTCAGCAGCTGAACAAGGAGAGCATTTTCCCCCACCTCACCCCTCTCACTCACACACTCACACACACTCACGCGCGCACACACACACACACTCACACACACACAATTCAGCTTAAAGCTCTAGAGTCTAGATCGTTTGTTGATTTTAAGATCCATATCCAATACAATGGGCACAAACCCTGGAAAATAAATGTTTTGAACTGAAGTTTTCTCCAATCTCACAATAGCTGAAGGGGTCCAGATCACGTGTTTTCTCCTGTCAGCCTGTGCCTCCACCCACTAGGCAATAAAGAAAGATCACCTGGCAATACAAAGCATTTGTGTAGCCTGCATCCAGGAAACTCAGTAGCTCCACGACCTTCACTAGATGCCCCTTTGGATGACATCTCTAGGCCTCATTGTGTCACTGCTTTTATTGTAATTTGACAGTCTCTGGTAGAGGCCAGTGAGTTCTCTCCCCCAGCTTCTTCCACACCGCTACATTCTAAGATCTCTGAAATCGCATTCCTCAGAGCCTGACCAGCTCTAAGACACTGGCCTTGGATATCCAGCTCTCCCCACTGCAACTCAACCTTTCCACTTCCCATTCGCTCCATCACTGCCATAATCAAAAAAAGTTCAATGGTCACCAATGGTTTTTACTAGATCAAGGCCTTTCATAAATAGTATCATCCCACCTAGTCAGCCTGCTTTATCCCAATTTGGAGGATTCTCATCAGGCCCATCACTGCAAAATCCCGGACAGCAAAATCTTCCTTCCTAAGCTTTTCCCAGGGCAATGCTATAAAGTTTTCTCCTGCACTGGTATACCTCAGTTGGAAAACTCTGTAGTTGTTTTTCAGTGATAGAGATGATAATTATGAATATATTATTCCAAAGTAATTGTTTGAATTGTGAATTAAGGAGACTAGTTTGACTACTGAAATGTCATCAGTTTAATTATGTAAAAAAGAATGTATCTTTTTAGATAAGGTAATAATCACCAGAATGAGTTCACCTCACATTTGAAATGTATGCTAGTGGGAATTAACTAAACAACCACAGGTAATCTTAACACAGTGGCTCTCCAAATTTAGTCAACATCATAATCTCTTGAAGGGTTTGTTGAAACACAAATTGCCAAGCCACACCCCCAGAGTTTCTGAATCAGTAAGTCTGTGGTGGGAACAGAGAATTTTCATTTGTATTAAGTCCCCAGGTGACACTGATGCTTCTGGTCCAGGAACACACTTTGAGACCCACTGACCTAGTGTTTACTGAATTCCAGGCCACCTTCTACATCGTTTACCTATATTATATCATTTCATACTTATAATAAAAACCTAAGAGGTTAACATTATCAATGTAAGCATACTACAGATAAGGAGGTTAAGTAAATTGTCCAAAGTCACACTGTTAGTAAGTGTTATAGAAAGCATTCAAAACTAGGTAATCAAATTTAAAAAGGTCGGAAAGGTAAAATCAAATAAGAAATTCCAAATCACCGGGTATAAAACAAGTCATGGGGATGTATTATACAGCATAGGGAATATAGTCAATAATATTGTGATAGCATGGTATGGTGTTAGATTGTTGCTGGACTTACCATAGTGATCAGTTCTTTTGGTATATGAGGCCTGTCTAGAGAAAAACCCAGCAACTGTCAGTACAAGTATAAGAGGAACAGTTTGCAACTGGATACTTTCCGGACAGCCCTCCATAAATGTTACATAATTATGCTGTGCCCCTGAAACTGATATAATGTTATATGCTAACTCTATTTTTAATAAAAATATTTTTAAAAAAACAAAAACAAAACTAGGTAATCAATTCCAGATCCTGTATGCCTCACCACAAGCATTTTATATGTATTGATTGTGAAAGGTCATTTGAAATATGTGAACAAGTTGTTTCTTCTGTGGGCACAATGTATGTCCTAGAGGTATAAGCAGAGGTTACACTAATGCCAGCATTAAAGGGTCATATTGTTCAAACGAAAATACGAGTAGAAACATTACCTAGAAGAGATGCATGAAGACTAGTCATCAGTGTCTTTCTTTTATATATATATATATATATAGAGAGAGAGAGAGAGAGAGAGAGAGAGAGAGATTTTATATCTATATCTATATCTATATAGATATATATAGATATATGTATCTCCCAGCTTCCTAAGCTCTTTGGAAGGCAAATCCTCCAGAGGCTAATGATGATTTAGACAGTTCTGCTGCAGGAATAAAACCTCTTATCCTCACTCCCCAAAAATAAATTGTTATCACACTAACCTCTTCACACTTACCTAGGCTTTGGTAGTTTTTAAAGCTTCTCAGGTAATTCCAAAATGCAGCCAAGTTTGTTAACCAGAGTGCCAAGCACCTGCTAGACCTCCCCACTCCAGATGATAACTTCTCTGCCAACAGAGCTTTGAGCAGGTTTATCCCATCAACCTCTCTTGACCACTGCTTCTGCTGCACCTATTGAGCCAGCCCCCATCTAGTCTATACAGACATCAATATTCCATATGCCTCTCTTGAACATTTCTACTCATCGATGATGTAGCAGATCTCTGAATTTAAAGATCAATTACAATTACATAATTATTTCATTTCTCATGAGGGCTGGGAAGCTTGACAAAGAGAGTCAAGGTGCTTATTTTGTAAAAACTATCCCAGTAGAGGAAAGTTCTATTTAATATGAAAACACTAAACACATGACAGCCTTCCTTGTTTTAAGTTATGTTTAATATGTTCACACTAGATGTTTCCTTATGATACAGCCTAATTTTCGGGTGTGAAATGCAAAGCTTTAGACATTCAAGGGGCTTCTGGTCAGAATGGCAGACTAGGTAAACATTGTGCTCTCCTCCTTTCATGACTACCTTAAAATTACAGTGAAACTACAGAACAACCATCATTAATAATTGCCTAAACTCTAGCTGAACAAATGTCTTACAACTAAGTATATACAGAAGAAGCCACCTTGAGAGTAGTAGATGCAAAATGGTCTGGTCAATCATACACATGTGGTAGCTGACAATTGGGAGGGATATCTCAGTTACAGAATCCCCTAAGGAGTAGTGGGTCCCAGCTTCATAATAGGTACGCAAGTCCAGAGTTCCAGGGCTGGGAAACGTGGTCTCCAAAATTTCTGGCTGTGAAAAACATGTGGAGATTGTAGATGAGTGAGACAAAGGTTGGCCAGAGTCTCTGGTTTTCCACTTAAAAAGCCTACACACAGACTTACTCGCTGATGGAGTCATTCGCTCTGTTTCAGCACTGAGACAGCAGCTAAAAACAAAATGTCAAGAACATACAGAGAGGAACCAAATTATCTGGCTTCAGGGCAAGAACTGAAGGGGAAGCTTTCTCCCAGAGAGCAGTACTGGCAGAAGCTGTTGTTCCTCTGTTAAGCCCTCCCCCACACCCAGCCTGCATGCACAGGTGGGTACCATATCTGAGTCTCCAACTGGCTAACACCATTCACCACGCCCTGATGATTTCCTGAAACCTTGCCCCAACCAACTTGCAGGCCCACCCAAGCCTCTTCCATTGGCTTTTCCTTACAAACAGCCAGTCTTGGCTCATGCTGTGGACTTTCCTAAAATCTCTCAAAGGTTCTCAAATCCCAAACAAGCAGCATCTGGCCCAGCATACTCTGTACCTCTTGCTAAGCAGCCTAAAGCCCAGCTAGTAGCAGCTGGCCTCATTTCACAGCATAGACTTTACCAGTCACCTCCAAGTCCAACACAAGTGGCAACCATCTGCAGATCACTTTGCAGCAAACACCAAGTGGCCCCAGGCAGGGTACAGGCAGTGGCTAACTTTAGCCTGCACCAGAGCCTGCCTCCAAGAATCCCCAGAACCAACACACCTGGTGGTCAGCTTTAGTTCACAAAAGAGAACCACCCAACCACTTGCATGAACAACACACCAAACAGGTAGACTGGAAGCCACCAGAATCCCGCTAAAGCAAATCATGTTCCGTAAATTCAACAGATCCTCCCCTGCAGTTAGGGCCAGTCCTCCCAGCCAATTGGCCTGAGGGTTCATGCCTACCATTGAAATGTCAGGAGTAATCAAGGTTCAACTATAGCAGATGGGCACACACAACCCACACCTACAGCAACCAGCACAGGTGAACAAGGAGACTGCACTACTGGGTTGCAGGATGCCTACTACATAAGGCCACTCTACCAAGACTGAGAGACATAAAAGCTCTTTCTACCACATAGAAACAAAAACAAGAAGGCAGCTAAAATAAAGAGACAAAGAAACATGTCCCAAATGAAATAACAGAAAAAAGATCCAGAAAAAGAACTAAAAAAAAAAAAAAAAAATGGATGCAAGAAATCTACCAGATACAGAGTTCAAAATACTGATTATAAGTATTCTCCAGGAGAACTTCAACAAAGATAGGAAACATAAAAATGAACACAGAAAACATAAAAAAGGAACCAGTCAGAAATAAAGAATACCTCAGAGGTAATCAACAGCAGATTTGATAAAGCAGAGGATTGAATCAGCAGTTTGGAAGATAAGGAAACAAAAGATACTCAATCAGAACGAGGAGGGGGTGGGGGGGGGGAGAAAAGACCCAATCAGAATACAGAAAAAAAAAAAATCCAAGAAAGTGAGGATAGTTTAAGAGGCCTCTGGGACAATATCAAGTGTACCAACATTCACATCATTGGGGTACCAGAAAGAGAAAGCAAGGAAGGAATTGAGAACCTATTTGAAGAAATAATAATGGAAAACTTTCCTGGTGAAGGAAATAGACATACAGCCCAGAAAGCACAGAATCCCGAATAACATGAACCCAAAGAGTCTCACACCAGGACTCATCATAATTAAAATATCAAAGGTTAAAGACAAAGAGAAACTCTTAAAAGCAACATGAGAAATGCAATTCGTTACCTAGGAGTTCATCATCAAGCCAGTATTACAAGAAATTTTAGAGGGGCTTTTATAAAAAGAAAAAAAAAAGTAAAATTTCAAAAATATGAATAATAAAATGGCAATAACTGTATATCTATCAGTAATTATTTTCAATGTAAATGGATTAAACGCTGCAATCAAATGACACAGGGTGGCTGAATGGATAAGGAAACAAGACCCTTACATATGCTGCCTGCAAGAGACCCACTTCAGATCAAAAGGCACACAAAGACTGAAAGTAAAGGAATGCAAAGAGATATTTTATGAAAATGGAAATGAAAAAAATGCTGAGGGAGCAAAACTTCTATCAGACAAAATAGACTTTAAAACAAAGGCTATAACAAGAGACAAAGAAGGACCCAGTTATTCCACTTCTGAGTATTTATCCAAAGAAAACCAAAACACTAATTCGAAAATATATAAGCACACATATGTTCATTGCATTATGTTCATATGTGAATTATTTACAATAGCCAAGCTATGGAAGCAATCTAAGCATCCATCAATAGATGAACAGATAAAGTAGAGATTGAAATCCTCATGTATACAATAGTACATTACTCAGCCATAAACAAGAAGAAATCTTGCCATCTGTAACAAAATAGATAAACCTAGAGGGTGCTGTGCTGAGTGGAGTAAGACAGAGAAAGACAAACACCATATGATTTAAGTTATAGGTAGAATTTAAAAAACAAAACAAACAAACAAAACAGAAATAGAATCATAGATCCAGAGAACAAACTGACAGTTACCAGGTGGAAGGAGAATTGGGGAAATGAGTGAAAAGGGAGAAGGAATTAAGAACTACATCTTGGTAGTTACAAAATAGTCATGGGGATGTAAAGCACAGCATAGAAAATATAATCAATAATACTGTAATAACTATGTATGGTATCAGATAGGACTGGATTTATCAGGGTGATCATTTCATAAGTTATAAAAATGTCTAATCACTATGCTGTACACCTGAAACTAATACAATATTGTATGTCACCTGTAATCAAAAAATAAAAATAAATTTTTAAGACATTCAAACAGTTTTATCTATTAATGGTACCTTTTCACCTGCATTTTTTATTATTTATATCCCACTGATTCTGCCCATTTCTAAAAGTAATTTGAAGAAACATACAATATAAAGGTATACATGAAACAAAATAACTGAAACAGACATAGAATAATGACCATTAATCATTATAAAGATGAAAGAACAGTGAACTAGGAATTATGAATGAGTGGCTTACTTTCTGTAACTGAGTATTAACTTTAGGTCTGAGCTTTGTGACAGATGATGAAAACAGAGAAATATTGGATGACACCAATTTTATTATAGAGAGAACGGGAAGAAGGAAGGGAGAAAAGAAAATAAGAAAACATATTTTAAAAAACAATATTATCCCAGGATTAAATTCTGGATAAATTAACAAATTATATTAAATCAAATCACCACACTGATCCTCACCCAGAAGATACTTGGTCCCATAACAAGCAACATTTTTTTCAACTTTAGCTCCAACTCTGGAGTGTCACTTGTGGCCTGTGATGAATATGTGTACCATGCCTATCTAAAGCATTAAGAGAGAATGATTAATTAACTAACTGTTTTTCCATGCTTCCAAACATTAGCAAATAATATGCTTTTCAACCATAATATTTACTGTATATAATTGTAAATTAATTCAGCCAGTTCAACAAAAATTAGTCTCATCTCAATGTTCCCAGTAAGAAACCAGACATGTTTTCATGGCCTCTTTCCCTCATAGATTTGTTGCAAAACAGACATTTCTGAAGTATTATCAGAGAATGATGAAATCCCTCAGTTGACGGAACAAAATGTTTAGTTTTATAATGGTCAGCAAATAGAAATCTTTGGTATATCAAACTGAAAATCAATCAATCCAACCATGAAAACTGTTCTCTATATAACTCTGTGAAACATGGCCAACTTCAACATAGATCCTGCCTATCACAAAACAGATGCTTAGAATGTGCTTTATTTAAAAAAAAAAAGTGAAGATTCTATTGAGTTATTCCAGACTATGATATCCTGGCATCATATGAAGGATATGGCTAGAAATATGCCTAGATGGCAGAGCAATCCTCCAGCTGGCACTTCCAGAACCTAGCTTACGTGCCCCAAAAGATTTAAACATATCTATCTCCAAGCTTACCCATGAGATGGGTTGGTGGACAGCTATGAAGTAGGATGTTAATAATACTAACTCAGTCTGAAATCCAAACTAAAACAAGTCACCATAATATTATGACCACAATAGCCATATGCTAACAAAATAATACATACATTTGAACCAATCTTTCATCACTTAGTAAATAGAGTCCCAAATACCTAGTAGTGAAATCAGCACTTCATTATTAACTTCATTTTGCAGTTAAAATAATAGTAATGTTGACAATGCCATGTACAACCTCAGCAGAGACACACCTGAACGATAACCTTTTAGTAAGTTTATGATAATGGCATGCTGGTCAATGTTTTACAACTAGCATGAATGCTCTGTCTAATGTGCCCATCAAGTAGGGTCCCATTCAGATGTGAACACTTTAACAGATGGGACGGTCGGTATGTCCCAATGTCACACATAGCAATTTAGAGCCAGTCAGAACATCAGGAATATTCCATTCTACTTACTGTTTTACAAATTAACTGAATCCCAAAGTGTTTATATCTGTGTTCAGGGTCCTACAACCTTTGATTGCAGCTAGAACTCACATCTAAGCCTTCTAACTTACAATAGTAAAATTTATCTTCATGTTAGGCATCAGAGCACTTTCTTAGTGCTTAAGTGAGGAGCATCTGTTTTTTAACCTGCTCAATGAAAAACATTCCATGGTCAAATAGGCACATAGTCTATGCTCCTCTTGCATACTTACAACACTCATTAGCTTTGATAAAGAAATCTGTTTCACAGCAGTAATGCAGCATTTCCTAAATTATTTAACCCTTAAAACTTCCACACTCCAACCCCAGCACCAATTAGCATTCCACAGACGTACAGAACATACATTAGGGAAATGTTTGCCTCTTGACATTTTTTACCTAGTTCTTCTAGTACTGTCACTCAGAGCTGTATATGAGTATGTTAAATCCTCCTCTACTTGATGGACTTTCAAATGTCTGAAGACAGCTCTCATATTTCTCTAGAACTCTCCAGAGTCTGGCTGCACATAAGCTGGGAGTTCTTTTCTAAAGGAAGATGGCAATGTAAGTATAAAGAAAAGAAATTTCAAGCGGGACCCCTAGTGGGTTTGGAGGCACAGATGATCTTTAATGCCTTCATTCTGGCACACCCAGAGAGATTCACAAAAGATACCACAGCAAAGAAGAGTCCTGAGTGTCAGCTGGAGATCTCTCGGAAAGCCCACTGGAAACCCAACAATACTCCAAGAGAAGAGTGGGGTGTGGGGGGCCAGGAGGTACTTCTGGCAGTGGTTTCACCAGCTGAATTAACTGCCTCTGGAATAGCACCAGCTACCTTCCACTCTGAAGACCCAGGCAAAAGGACCCTGATTACTATTCAGGTTGGGTTGAATATTTCCAAGCGTTGGTTAATGGAGAGAAATGTTTCCAAGAAGGGCAAACTGGCCAACTATAAAAACGTTTATTCAGTGTAAATGAAAAGAAAAGCTGAATTGCATGGCATGAGCAGAGGCTTTTTCTCAGCCAAACAGAAATGTGTTGGGGAAAAAAATATCTCTGCCAGGGTTTTCTTTCATCTTTGTAGATTTTTGCTCTAGCAGCTCTGTGAAAAGCTTTGCTACTTGGTCAGGAAGTGCAAAGCAAAGGGGAAAATATAAAAAAAACATGAGCTTTATAAATTAAGGGAAAAGTTTGATAGAAAATATGGCTTTGCATTCCAATTGGATACACTCCCCAGACCTGTGCGGGGTTTTTACAAAGCTCTTGATGGATTAGTTCTATAGGTAACACAAGTCAGAACACTTGCGGTATGGCACACAATAGTAAAATTCTTGAAATAACTTTGTGTCCCAAGGCAAGAGCCTTTCACTTGAGAATAATAAGAAGTACAGGTGAACTGTGAAAATAAAAGACCATTTGGAGTTCTTTTAGACTTTACCCTGCAGCAAACCAAATAAAATTAAATATTTAATGAAATCTCAGTCTAAGTCCAACCAATGCAAACAGAAAAATGCCGAGATGGTTTTTAAAACTTAATCCTTAACCCTAGGTCACTCACCCAGGGATATTGCTAATGGTGTGACAAGTGAAGCAGAGGAAGGACTAAAGTCTGGGGCCACTGAAGCTCATGCATACTTAAAGCTACAGTACTGTAGGGTCAAACACATCTTAGCCCATCATAGTTGGCATTGGCTATAGAAAGTTTCTCAAGTTGACAATAAACTGGATAAACAGAGAGAAAGCAGTGTATTGGATTTATGCTGTGAGTTATTAGTATAAGAACTGACTTTTTTCATATCATAGTTTTGAGGCAAAACATAAAAATTACAGAAAAACCAAACAAACAAGTCAAAATCCTCATACACCATCCAAAGACCAATAGGGAAAGAGGGAGGAGAACAGAGCAGTCATTACTAATGGCTCATTGTATAAAGCTCTCACATGATTTCTACCCCCTGGATTCATGAAATAGTCTGTTCAATGGGTCTCCCTGTCACCACTCCAGCCTACTGGAATCCATCTTTCACACCACAAGCATTGTGGTCTCACAGACCTGACCATAATCACTTTCTTGCCTAAAATATTCTTTATTGGCTTCCTGCTGCCTAAAAGTGAAGTACCAATTTGCTGGTTTGGCATTCAAGTCCTTCTCCATTTGCCCTTCTCCCACCTCTGCAGCCTTGCCCTCCACCCCCACCATTCACCCAGCGTTCATGCATAGTGAACTTTGCGTTTTATGTCTCATACCTGAGCCTTTGCATTAGTCTGTCTCTCTTCTTACATTGTCCTCCCTCCAATCCCTCCTCTGGGAACTCACATATCAGTCCAAATTCGGTGCAAGTATCATCATTTCTATGGAGCTTTGCCCAGCTCTCCTGGGCCAAGTCATTGCGTCTCTCCTTACGGTCTCAGGACACCCTTATTCCAAATACTACTACTACTAAACTAAAATCATTAAGCACTTACTATAGACCAGTCACTGTTCTATGCACTTTTACTCAATGCAATCCTGGTTTAATCATGACAACTCCATGAGATGGGTATGCTATTATTATTATGCCCACTTTCCAAATGAGAAAACTGAGGCACAAAGAGGCTGAGTGTCTTGACTAAGGTCATTTGGCCAGTCAGAGACAGACACAGGATCTGACACAGGCAGCCTGGCACTGTGGCACTCACTCTTGACAACGTCACTGTACCACCAACACACTGAGCCCCCTGAGATCCCAGAGCTCAGCCTGGGTTCCCTGAGACAGGAGCCAATTGAGTTGCTTCTCAGCAAAAGTTGTGGGGTGCCCCTAAACTGGGAAGACAAGCAGGACCAAGCCAATCTTTTATCTGATTGGTCAAGCCAATCAGAGAAGAGATTCTTTACAAGTCCTCCAAACCAAATGAGAAGTACAAAGGTCAGAAGCTGCGCTCTAACATCAAAGATCAGAGAGCCCGGGGCCAGGCTGTTTTCAGAAGCAAGAAAATGCCTTATTCACCTTTGGTTCCCATATTTGAGCTCAGCCAAGGTCTTTTGCTTGAAAAGGTGTAAATCAATCTAGCTACCAGTGTGCGTTGAACTTCTTGTGGCAGAACCAGACTCCTCCTCAGGGGGCTGTTTCACCCCCCATGCAGAATTTTAGAGGTCAAAACTTGACGTGGTCCTCACTCTGAAGGACGTGATTCTCATCCAGTCTCAGAGCAGACCCCAAAATAATGTAACCAGGATTGAAGGCTTTTCTTTATGAAGCACAGACCACTGACTTGCAAATAATACCAGCTCATCATTTGTGCATAATTTGGATTTCATTTCAGGTCAGGCACACTGAAAACTCCCCAGCACTCATTTTCTTCCCCCTAATGCCCCGGTCTTTGCTTTTTTCCCCAAGGATTTAAAAGAGAAGGGATGAATTTTTCAGAACCTGCTCAAATGCTTTCTCCACCATGAAACTTTGCTTTGTCAACATTTATCAGAAGTGAGCTCTCTCTCCTCTAATCTCCTGGCACACATTCTTTATATCAGTTAAATCTCTGATTGGTTATAATTATATTCATTTCCCAGAGCAGTTACCACTACTACTATTAGCTATCATATTTTTTTCTTGAGAACTTGCTATGCACCTTTACACATATTATCTCATTTAACACCATGTTTAACCCCTATTTACAAATGAGAAAACTGAGGCACAGAGACATTAACAAATTTTCCCAAGTCCACAAACCAGTGAGAAGCAGAATTATGAATTTGATACCAGGGCTGACTGCTCCAGACAGTAGCATTTGCCAAATAGTTTGTGTGCTGCCCTAAATTTCCCAGCCTCTGTGCAGGTAGGCTGGGGTCATGTGGCCAATGAGCTGTAAGTAGAGCAAATTATGAGCAGATGATGATGATGTGTGTCACTTTTGAACTGAGGCAACTCTGAAAGCCATCAATTGAGATGAAACAGAAGAATCTCAAAATAGGGACTAGAGAACAAGCCGGGATCCAGGTGATATGGAGGAGACTGGTTGTGAGGATTCTTGAGATGCACATTAGACTTTCGGAAAGCAAGAAACAAACTTCTGTTATGTTAGTCCCTTAAGATGTTGTGGTTTTCTTGTTGTCATGATAGCCTTGACTAATACAGACTCCAAATCCTATGTTCTCAACCCTAAAACTCCAATTTGCCTTCTCAGAGTCCTTATCTAACGTGAGGCTGAGGAAAGACATGAGGAAATAGATGCATCTAATGGCACCCTTTTTTTAGCGAAGGCATGGGAATAAATTGTGAAGCAACCAGATGGAAACCATGGATAACTTCACAACACACCATAGCAACCTGGTGTCATGAGAGATCCCAAAGACTGGCTTGGAGTAAGAAAAGTGTGTGAACTGCAAATGGGCTATGGTATAATGCTGCTCCAACAAAATCCTTTCTCTTCTTGCCACTGACATTAATTTACATCTTGGGTTCAAGTCTAATAAATTTCCTATTAATTAATTTCCTGATACACTGAAGATTATCATACGTTGGAATACAAGACTCCATAACAAAGAAAGATTTTTAAAGACCCACAGAATGGCCTTTGGAAGCAACACAATTTCTCTCATCTATTTCAGGTAGTTCTGACTTAGTCTTGGTAGACTAAAAGAGTGAATTTCCTTCTCTCAGTCCCTTTAAATTAATTCGTCCTTCTCTCCACTGTCTTTCCAATGCATTAGCCAGAATTATAAATAGGTTCTCCCTCCAGCAACATTAAGCTTGGAAATATTAAATGTGCTTACCTTCCTCTCAGCAATTTCAATATAGAAATTCAAACAAATTTAAACATATATACATATAAGTTCATGGCAGTTTTCTTTGTAATAGTGAAAAACTGGGAATGACCTAAATGTCCATCAACAGCAGACTAGTTATATTTTTCTGCAAGGGAATTTACAGTCCTTAAAATGATTTTGTAGCTCTAGATCTACTGACAAGCAAACATCTTGTCAATAGGTTTGTAAATAAAATTTTAAATTATAAAAGTATCTACAGGGTGATACTGTATATGTAGAACTGTCTGCCCTGTGTGTATGTAGGTTTTGTTTAAGACTTTGAATAACAGAGGCTTAAAGGGTATTCTCCAGAATATTAATGACAGGTCTCTCTTCTTAGGAGCCTGTGGGATATTCTATTCTTTCCTATGCTCGTCTATCCTGCTTCCATTTTTAAATGTTTACATAGTATTTTTATAATCATAAACACAATAAAACTGCTTTTATTTGGGGGGAATGTTTATACTGGATATTAGCTATCACCTTCCAACCCACCTAGAATTTCATTTCAATAAAAACACAAAGTGACACTAATTAAGATCAACAGTCTGTTTTCCGGAGATCAGATATGCCTATAGTTTTTGTACTACGAATGGTATCTGGTTATTACTCAGAAACTGTTCCATGAAAATAATGATGAGGATTTAAAAGCTAATTTATTCTTTGATGATGCTCACATCAGAATCCCACATTCAAATATGAAGGTAGATCTGACAGAGAGAAGACATAAATCCATTTCAATAAAAACTTCAGGTTTCTTAACTTTTGTTGCAGAACTGGTATCCCCAAGGTGATCAAGGTTTTCAATCATGATCTGCAGTTTATGGGGACTGATATTTTGGCATCATTAAGTCACTGGCTGTCAGTTAAAGGAAAAACAAAGGAAGCTCTAAACTCTATCTGTCAATACCCCCAAAACTATCTCAGGCAAAATATTGTGAGATAAGTTTTTCTTATTTTAAGGCTCCCTCACTGGTTTATTAGAAGTTCTGTCAAGAAAGAATTTAATAAAAAACAAAGTCAAAATACACTGTCATCTCTCCAGTTTAAAAAAAATTGACACAAAGGCCAGAATTTAATAACTAAGATCCAAAGAATAGGAGGATGAAGTAAAGAGGTAGATTACTTCAAAAATTTTAAAGAAATTTCTAGATTCTAAAAAGCTGTGTGAAAGTGCTTTTATGAGAATATTCCACCAGGAGATACTATAAATAAAGTTTGATTGTAGGGTGAGCCCATCCCTTGAACATGTTAGATGCTCAGTTAAAATTTGCTGAATGACTGAATAAGTGTTATGTACAATTCAGAAAGAGATTAGCTATGCTACTATAACAAATTCACCTTAAAGTCTCAGTTGTTAAAACAACAAAGGTTCAGTGTGGTTCAGTGATAATTCTGGAAAGCTCTCATCCAAGTAGCAACTCAGGAATCAAGGATTTTCCACATTGGAGCTCATCATTTGAAACACACATAGCCTCCAACATTGCCACAGAAGAAGACAGACTGGGAAATCAAAGGTAGCATTTTATGGAATAGATCTAGAAGTGATAGACAGCATTTATATCCATATTCCTTTAGCTAAAACTTAGCCACTTGTTTTCACCTTGCTGCAAAGAAGGTTAGGAAATGTAGTCCTGTGTAACCAGGAAGACAAAATGGATTTGTGAACTTGCCACAAATCCATGACATTGTTTATGTTAATATTTTTCTGGTAATCTTTCTAGAACCTATTACAGTAAACTCTCCAGTAACCAGAACTCAAGCATCTGGCATTTTCAAGCAAGCAGCAAAAAAATCAAAGAAATAATATTACGTTTATCCAATATGGGTGCCAGTTAACTGAAAGTCTACCGTATTATGCTACCTTGTTTTCTTAAAGTCAACAGTAAACATTACAATCCTTTTTGTGCACCCCAAATTCACAATTACAAGTATTATTCATTGCTGTCAGCTAATATACAGATTTAGGACTTATGTTCCTTCTTCCTTTCTCAGTGCTCCCATAATTACCTATCCACGTTCATACTTAATAATGCCACGTTCATTCAGCCTTTCTTTGATCCCCTCCACCATCAGTCACCTTGCCCAGGTGCTCACCCACAGTCTCCTGAAAGATCTCTCGGACTCCACTCTTACCTCACCAACAACTCATCCATTCCACACACTGCCACCAGATGAATTGTCCTAGAACAATGCTTCAATCACTCAGAAACAACAAACCTTTATTATCCTAAGGTATAATTTTATTTCCCCTTATCTTTCCCATGGCCATCTCAGTGACAAAGTCTGGTCTAAACTCCTTAGCATCCCCAAGCTGATGTGGCTGCCTAAATCTCTGATCCCCTTTAATATTTCAGCCAATTATGTTACATTTCCTTTCCTGTGACATCGCTCATTTCATCCTTGCTGTAGAAGATGCCTTCAGCATCTTCTAGAATTTGCTATATCTTACGTACCCTTTAGCATTCTTGAGCATTCTGTTTCAGTCTTACTTTCTGTATTAGTTAGGTACCACAAGCTGCTGTGACAGAAAAATACCAAAGTCTCGATGGCTTAGCAAAATAGAAGTTTATTTCTTGCTCTCCTAAAATCCAAGCAGGGAGTTCTTAATTATCAGATGGCTCTCCTCCAAGTAATGATTCAGAAACGCAGGAACCCGGGCTCCTTCCATCCTGGTCCTTTTGGTTTCCTTCTTTTGTCCTACAGCCAGACTTTAGCTACTGCTTTCCATGGCCTCCAGCATGTTTATCACTTCTGGTCAGTATCCTGACCCTGCTTAAAATTTACAGTCTGGAATCTGCTATACAGTACTTTTAAATCTTAGCAACGGGAACCTTTCAACAAATAAAATCATCTGTGGAACCCCAACAAAGTGAAGAATGCCAGCAGAACTTTTCAGTTTGTGTCAAGTGGGGACACTTGCTCTCCTACCAGCTGCCTGGCCCCAAGGAGATTCTCAGTAAATATAAGGCCCCGTCCTCTCCTCTCCTTGTCTCAACATTACTATTTGCTTATTGAAAAGCACTTCAGTTGGCAAGCTCATCTAAGATTTCTTATTAGTTGCACAAAACCTATTAATTTGGTCAACAGTTCACTCTTACCACATCCAAACAAACAAAGAAAAGGATGAGGAAGAAGAAATAGAAGAATTTTGAAAGCTCTGGTGAATAATAAATCTGATAGTTGTCACAGAGATGTACCAGACTTTTCAATAACATCCCCTGTTTTGCCATGGAAATTCTCCATTCCCAGTAGCTCACAAAGTCTCTTCTGCATTAAATGCCACATGAAGACAAAGACATATTAACTGCTTCAGAGTGTCATCAGAGAGAAATGACTAGTCATAAATGTTCATTCAAACAGCCTTCAACAGAAGCACAAATATTTGTTTCTAAAAGAAATTTGGAATAATTGATTCACATATTTTAAAACAAAAATAATAATATTTTATAAAAGCAATTAAAAGTATAGAAATCAATTCGATTATTTCCAAGACCATTATGGTCTATAGGTTCAGTGAAAATTTTAATGTGTCAAAATCAATATTATTGTATACATAAATGTTTATAGTATTTGTTATTCTGAATTAATTTCTGTTTCCCTGGAGCTCCATTTTACTGTCATCTTTGATTAAAGTGCTTTGAATTAAATGTTAACTGAATATAGTTTGAAACAGTTTCTTTAAGCCACACTGACCTCTAGAGACATAGAGGGATTACAAAATGCTCAAGTAAAACGAAAAATCCACTTTCACAAAGTCAGTGTGAATATAAATGGGATTTATTTTGGAACATACGGATGGACTATTCTCTGAGCTCCATGTTATACTCTATTGACTAAGCACACTTACTGTTTATTATTAAAATTTCACTGCAAAGATAAAAAGAAAGAGGCAAAGAGAAAGACTCTAGAACTAAAATGAACTTGAAAATAATAGAAATGGTTCAGATGTATGTGATGGAAAAGGCAATGAACTCTGTATCCTGAGCTCTGAGTTCTGATTCTGATTCTTCTACATAATGCCTGTGTGACATTGGGCAAACCACTCGCCTCCCAAAGACTTATTTTCCCCATAAGTTAAATGAGGGTTTGAACCAAACTCTATGATACTCTACACTAAGTATAAACTAAAAAATGTTAACAATTTACTCTTTTAAAAATCCACCTTCTATTATGAGTCTCCAGCCAGCTGGGACTCACTTAAGACACGTGGAATAAGTATTCAAGACACAAGAGTTTGGTTGAGAGGGAGAGGCCATCTTGAAGGAAGAGACCTCCTGAGGCTCTCTTCTCTGCCTTTTTATTTTGAAGGCTTACAGGAACCTGGCAAATTGCCTCAGGTTAGCTGACACAGGAGAGAAGGGAAGTACGGGGCTGTGTGCAGACAAGCACGTCTGCAGAGTTAACCAGTAGTGGATGACCTAAGTTAATGTTCAAGCTAGGGGGAGAGAGGGTAGGGCAAGTAAAATTTAATCAGATAATTTCTTTTTTATTTTTTTAATGTAGGTAGTTCCCTGGCTGGGAATCAAACCCAGGCCGCAGTACTGACAGCACTGAAGCCTTAAGCCACTACACCACCAGGGAACTTCCTAATCAGATAATTTCTTAGCTGGTGCCCACATCATGTCCACATACATTCTTTCCATGTTTGCATGGATCTCTATCAATCCTTTATCTGCTATTTGCAGCTGGAGAACTTTCAGTGCCTGCGTTTGCATCAGGGTCCAATCAGCACACATTCATTCATCATGATGAAGGGGCCTTACTGGTTTCTTAGACAGTCCATATGAGGTTGTAGACTGGGCTCAGGGAATCCTACATTTTTTAAAAAAAAAAAAGAAGCTATTGTTCATGTACACAGTGGAATATTACTCAGCTGTAAGAAAAAATCAAATACTGCCATTTGCAACAGAATGGATGGACCTGGAGAACACCATTGTAAGTGAAATAAGCCAGACAAAAAAAAAAACCAAGAACAATATGATTTCACTCATATGTGGAATATAAAACTGAAAGCAACAAGGAAACCAAAACTCATGGATACAGTCAATAGTTTAGGGGCTACCTGAGGGTAAGTGGGGAGTGGGTAGGAGAGGAGGCAGAGGGCGTCAAATATAAGGTGATGGAAAGAGAACTGACACTGGGTGGTTGTCGCGTCCAGCATGCCACGAGCAGTGGAAAATCAAGTAGGGTGACAGAAAGTTAAGAAACACAGTAGCCAAGAATATATTATAAGCGGAGCCAAGGGACCCCAGCCTCAAGGACTGGGCATGCAGAATGGGGCCAACGCATAGCTTTTATTAGTGGGCAAACAAGGAAGTGAAACTGATTTTTTCCCAAGGTCTGTAAGTTGCGTGCCTTGAGATTGCTTTTCATTTGTGCTTCACCACTTACTGCGCCTTCACACACCAGCGCTTAACCCCAGGGGATGGAGTCATTGTTATTACAAAGACATCCATTAAGAGGGAATGGCTGAGCTCATCCCATCAGATCTCAGCCTGAGCTGTATGTGGGAAGCAAGGCAGCTGGGTGCCAGGAGTTTAACCTCAGAGAGTGTGAGGGGCTGTGCCTCACCTCTGTAGAGCCCAAGCTCTCTCCTGATAGCCCCTATGCGACTGTGCCTGTCTTAGGTTGTTCCTTCCTTGAGGAATCTTACCCGTCATTGACTAACCAGCCGTCGTCCTGGGGGCCATATAGGGTGATGTGACGTGTGCCAATGGAGGAGGAACAGTACCCCTGAGAGAGGGTCAGTTCTGTCTCCTAGATATTCCATGCCCCCATGGCCTCCACGCTTAGCACCTGCCTTAGGATGTCATGGGACATGCATTAGGGGACAGACAGGTGGGCAGCTGGAAGGCAACAGGTGATGAACACATAATGTAACACATAGACAATGAACTGTCAAAATGCACACCTGGAACCTACACAATTCTCATTAATCAATATCACCCCAATAAGTTTAACAATAAAAAAACAATTTTTTAAAATCCACCTTTTTACAAAACACCTTCTATTACTGACTCAATAATTAGACTGGCCAGTGGAGTGCATTACTACTAAGGATGATTGTATTGGTTTCCAAGAGATGCCGTGAAAAAGTACCACACATCGGTTGGATTAAAACAAAATTTATTCTCTCACTCTTCCAGAAGCTAGCAATCCAACATCAAGGTGTCAGTAAGGCTATGCTCCCTGAGACTGGGTAGAATCTTCCCTGGCCTCTGCCTAGCTTCTCTGACGGGGGTCATCATTGTTGGCATTCCTTGACTTGCAGTTGCATCACTCTGACCTTTCCCCCTGTGGTCACATGCTGTTCTCCCTGCGCACCTCTCTTTACATGATCTTCCCTCTTCTTAAAGGCATACCTGTCATATCTAGTATCACCTCATCGAACTTAACTAATTATATCTACAATGATCCTATTTCCAAATGAGATCACATTCTGAGGTATTGAGGTTTGTACATCTGAGGGGACATAATTCTTAACAGTGATAATGGGGAACATATATAGTCAGAGAAACTTGACAGTCTTAAAAGAGAAGCAATGTCATTTGCCCTTCAGGTCACTTATAGGACAGGACATATATAATGAATCATTTCCTCTTGAAGGATGATTTTTTTGCTAGATGGCAAAGACATAGTTTCTCAGTGGAAAAATGACATGACCTAAGGCTGGCAAAAGTGACTTAAACAACATTCTGGCACCATGTCAGTGCAGATTGGAGTGGTCCCGGGTATTAATAGCTATGCTTCCATGCAGTGCACACATCAATTCAGAACCAGAGCCACGGAGGGTTTATCCTGCAAAGGTTAGTATCATGAAGAACCACTGAAACTTAATCTTGCCACTTTGCGTCAGAAAAATTTTTAAGAAATGTTTGCATTTTCCTCTTATATTTTGATCAGTGAGCAGGAACTATAGAAGACAAGCCTGAAAAATCTGATCATGCCAGATAGCAAGGTAGCTACCAAAGACTACTAAGATTGTGTCAAAAGGACGCAGGAGTCAGCATGAAAAGATTTGCCCTGGGCAAAGATGGGGAAATTAGTGTCTCAATAAGGATAATAAGAACAATGAATTAAAACACACCAAGTTCCTTTAAACTCCAGGAGTTCCCAGTAATACTTAAGGAGGGGAAGACCTTATTGGTCCCTTCAGGGGATAATAGGAAACCAACTCATTATTTTGAAAACTTACAAATAAAAGGAAAGAATCAAGTACTGATTCTGACTTTACTACTCAAACTGCACCACCATTTTGAACCAAACAATAAAAAAAAGGATGTTTATTTTTAGAGAAGTATTCCAGACAGTAAATGAAAAGGAATGATAAAATATCACCATTATGCAACCCCTGGTGAACTTAAAGGATGATGAGAAATACAATGAGGACTAAAAGAAAATTTCTAAATATAAATAAACTACACATGTTCCATGTGCCCTACAACCAAAAGATAACACCACAACATTAAGAATGCAAACAGGATGTAAATATTTCATTGATCAAATGCAGCTAAGTGATTGAACATGTGGTTTTTCTCAGTATTGTTCTGAATAAGCAATCAAATGACAACCTGTGAGCCACGGTACTAGCTACACCATATAATTGTGAGAATGAGTTCCTTATAAACAAATGAAAATGAAAATTCACAAGTGCTTCTAGTTTAAGAAAACACACACACACACACACTCCTCTTCAAATTTCTGAAACCCCATTGGGGAAAAAAAATATTACCAAAGTAGCTTCAAAGTGGGCAAGGGGTAATTATCAGAAGAAATTATTCATGTTATACATGTCACTGGAAGATATTAAGCAGAGGACAGGGAGATAGGAGAATACAGTCAGAGCCTAGGGGGTACAAAAATCATTGAACACAGAAGAAAGTATTAATGATAAGCCAAACAATCACCTTGCCTCTGACTTCCCTGAAGTGAAATCTGTCCAAGCAAACTATCCCACCTATTTACACAGTGATGCCAGGTACGATTCCCACTCCAGAGTGAGACCCTCATACCACAGCAGAAACATCTGCCCTAACTACAACATCACCAATCACTGATGGAATGACAAATAGAGATTTAAGGATATTATTTACAGTGGCAATGGTAGCTAATAAAAGAACCAAATAATGTAACTAAGGGAGAAGAGAGAGATCATGACAAAGGGAAAATAAAACATAATAGGTAGAGGGACAAATGGAGGACAAGAGAGAAAATGATTTATATTTGAGAACTGCAAGTATTTCAGCAAAGCTAGTCCTAGAGTGTGAAGAAGGGATTGATGAAAGATGATGAGTCTACAGAATAAAATAGAGGCCAGAGCATTATATCACACTCAGACTTGGAGATTTATCCTGAAAGTACCAAGGATTTTAAACACGGTACAACGTGGCCAGATTTGCATTTCAGAAACATGACTCTGGCTTCTGTGTGGAGATTTCTGGAAAACAAGCCTGGAGACAGGAAAACCACTTAGGTGGCTGCTGAAATCATCTAGGAGGAAAGGACAATCAATTGTTAAACTAAGAAAGTGTCATGGGCTGGAAGAATGCTTTTTAAACCTCAAAATGCATCCAAATCATCAGGAAGGCTAGTTATAACACTGGGCCCCATGACCCTCAGAGGTTTACTCAGTATGTCTGAGATGGGACTCAAGAATTAGCATTGCTAATAAGTTTGCAGGTGATGCTAATGCTGGTGGTTCAGGAAGCACACTTTGGGAACCACTGGCCTGCAGAAATAGAAAAGGTATTTGAGAGTAGTGCAACATAAAAAAAATGTAATCAACAATACTTGATAACTGATTGGATGAAGATGTTGAGAAAAGGGTGGGGGTATCATGGTTCTTCTCAACTTTCTCCCTTGGGCAACTGAGAGATTCTGATCAGTCATCAGGTTGAGAACACTGAGGAAGAACATATTTGATGAGGACAAGGAAGTAGTGAAAATGAAGAGATCCATTTAAGCACATGTCAGATTTGACATTCACACTGAACATCAGTCAATTCATATATACTTTGGGACATGAACAGGGAGATATGGGTTAGAAATACAGAGGTAAGAATCCGTAGCGTATATGAGGTAACTGAAGCCATGAGAATGAATATGATTTTCCATGGTCAGTGAGTATTATGAGAAGTAGATAAAATACTTGAGGAACGTTAAATTTAATAAGGAAAGGATCTGGCACCACTAAGTCAACTGAAATAGACAAAGAAAGAATATTCCATTGCTACATTGTCCATAATAGAAAAAGATTGAAAATAATCAAATTTTCATCAATATGAGACTGGTTAAATAAATTATGACACTACAGGAGAATTCTTTGCAGCTGTTAAAAAAATAATAAAATGATGTACTTTAACTGCTAATAGCAGAGATGTGCTAGTATTGTTAAGTGAAAAAAACAGGGTGCACAATAGTGTGTTTAATGTGTTATCATTTAGACAAAAATGGGGGAATATATACATGATACATTGGTATATGCAAAGAATAAATCTGGAAAGATACACAAGAAATTTGTAACCTCAGGGCAATATAGTGCAGAACCTGGTAATTAGGAGACAGAAGATCCAAGGCAGAATTTCAATCCAAAGTTCCCAATGTCCAATCAGCCACAGGCATAGGCCTAATAGAGCACTGATGTGAAAGAGAGTCTCATGCTATTTAACATTTAAATCACAAAATAATTCTTAGACTAATTCCATGGTCACCCAACAATGTTCTGAAACTTTCCATGGAAAGAGAATTCATTCTACAGACTGTCCACTTGGCGATCACATATTTGTATAGCAAATTAATCATTGGTATTCTACCATGGCTTTAAAATCCATCACTTGAAGCTGTGTGAGCTTGAGACAATATCCCTGGGTTCAGTCAGTTCTGGGGGATTGTGTACACATTCTGAGTCTTCAGGGCTAAAGGCTAAATCCTAGACTTTGCTAAATTAACCAAGACAAATTCTACCTTATTAGGTATCTTGACAGCCAAGCAACTGGTCTCTCCTGACCACATTCCAAATGTACCATTGTAAAGAGTTTCTAAAGGAAACAATGTTTGTTTATAGAACTCCTCACCTTACCTATCTTATCTTTAAGACACACATTTCATTGACTGATACCAAATTTACTGTGAATTCCAAAGACTGTGACCTCTAACCTCTTCCAGCAGCATCTACTCCCCTACTCAAAGTTCACATTCCATCAAAATATTTCTTTATACCATAAACAAAAATGTCATATACATAGCTGTACACTTTCCAAGACCCACAAGCAAACCATAAACTGAGGGAAAGATCTGTTTTATTCATCTTTGTATTCCAAAAAGTTAGTATAGTACCTTGCACACTGCAGACACTCATCACATTCATAGCGAATTGGATTGAATTCCCTGTTAATATGTTACTTACCCAGATAAGGAATTTCTTCAGCCACTTAAATCAAGGATCCTTACAGAATTCTCTCTCAGGGAGGACCACTAATCTTGTAAGGGAGATATCTGCCCACGGGCCGTTGACACCTTTTAAATGTAATTATAAATGAAACCACTTACTCCACCTACTTATAAAACTGCTCACATAATAATATACTGTTATCTAGAAAGATCTGAAAATAGGTTTTCCATATAGTTACTAAAACATTTTAGCATACATGACGTATAGATATAGATTTTCCAAATTAGAATTTGGTTTATAAAATATGCCATCCTAAAATGATGCCAAACAAGATGCAGTTTGTTTGAAACTATTTTCTTTGAAACTATAGAGGGTGTTCGCAAACATTGCAGGGAGTCTAGACATGGGGACAGCAGATACAAGTTCCCAAGTACGGAGTTCCCTGGTGGTGTAGTGGCTAGGCTTTGGTGCTGTCAACACTGTGGCCTGGGTTCAACTCCCAGCCAGGGAACCACCAAAAAAAAAAAAAAAAAAGTGCTGAAGTAAGCCAGGCTCCACTACTGCAACCCACATAAGTAGTAACACCTGTGCCTTTTCTGTTTAATACTATGGTTTAATATGATTTTATTTTTAAAAGGTTTCCACCAATTTTTTCTTTTTAGTTCGAAAATCCATTTGTTTAAAAAGGACTTACTAACCTCACAGTGCCTCAGATCACTATTATTACTATAAATTTTCCTGTCCTGCATCTACACAGAAGAACTAGGTAATGAAGCAATGGAGTAACTAGCATGTTATTAACAGATAACAGAACATTTGTTGAAAATATATTGCATACAATGTGATTCTTTCTTTTCTTTTTTTGGCAGTTAAAAATCCCACTTCCTTTTACCTTCTTTCAGTGGTTACTATTTGTTCTGGTCATTTCTGTTACTCTCTTGTCTTCCAACTAACATCCATGTGCCAGTACGTTCACAGCACTCTGTAGAACACAGAACCAGGACAGGTCCCTGCCACCGTGTAAGCTCTGTGAAAGGGTAAGCCCCTAGCAAGAAATCTCTGAGGAGAGTACTTTCTGTTGGGTATTCAAAGCCACTTCTCTTTGGCCAGGCAATCTCTGCAAGGCGGAAACTCCAGATCTGCAAGTATGGAAGAGTATCCCTTTTTTTAATTGCGTCTTATTCAAATAGACCTTCTCACTCTAGGGAACTGATTGAAAATATTAAGATGCAAATGATTATTCTTTCATGTATGAAAAGAGATCCAATTTCTTCTCAGTGGAGACAAATAAAATGGTAGAAAATGAAAGAGGAGCCTTAAATTGGGAAGAGATGATAGTGAAATAATGGAAGGAGGCAGACAAAAGTAAAAAATTCAGGTCAGCTGCATCTTAATTAACAAGGTTCCAAAATTAATCTAGACACGCATTTCGGAACTCATCCTTGGTAGGGTTTTTATCTCTGCTCCCTTTGTTTTAACTCAGTCGGGGCATTATTGTCAGAATATCAGTCTCATTGGATAAACTACATTCTAAGGCATTATACACCATTGGAGAAGCTTTGCTATACTGCTTTAACAATATTCAAATAAATGCCACAACTATTTAATGCCCTGTACATATTTCAGACCAAAGCCTAAGCAAATAATCCTTACCCAGCCAGGAAGGGAGCACCATCAGTGAACCATGCTGTGCGTATATCAAAACTTGATAGAGTACCAACGGCCTATGAATCAGAGCACAGGCTAAATGGCGCAACCACATGCTCTACATCAATATTAATATGCCAATAAACTATTTCCAGAGATGACCAATGTCACTACCATCCTACACCAACTCAAGCTTTGAGAATAAAAGACAATGGGTCAATTATCATCTGTTTCCATATGGTCTTAACAGTTACAGATTTGAGCAACTTGAATCTAGACCTAAATCACTGGCTTCCAGCATTAAAATATCCAGTCTTATTTTTTAAATTAAATTTTGAATATTTTTTCAGATTCCTCAGTACACATGTTTTGATAGCAGAAATTATGCTGTGCTGGAACCAAATGACAGTCAACTTTTAATGAACGAGTACCCACATGGTCAAAGCTCTGGGTTTCAATAGTGATCAATAGAAACACCATTTCAGTCATCAGATTACTTAATGTATAAGTCCTAGGTTCTAGTCTCAAATCTACCACTGAACTTGAAGTTAGTTACATGACCTTGGACAAATCATTTAGTCTCTCAGGCTCTTTATCCTTGAATATAAAATACAGTAGCTGGACTAGTTCCTTCCCAGCACTAAAATACTTGAATATTCATGCTGCTTCCACTGCTGGGTTTTGCATCATAGGAAGCAGATGAAAGTATTCATTATCCAAACATCCACTGGGCAGTGTAAAGTTTACTGACTTGTGCCTACCTATAAACATATAGGTCAACTATGTCCAGTTTTAATCTTCAAAGTTTCACTTGAGATGAGATTTTGGGGTCCTTGACATGCTATTGGGAAATACATCATACTTAACACACACCGCATTAACATTTAAGAACATTCTCTTATAGATTGAGAAAGTGCAGTAGAAGAAACAAATAACTTATAATTGTGAAAAACTAACTAGCATCTTTAGCTATGAACATGAACACACAGCACCCCTTCATCCATATAAATTATTTCATCTGGATATCTGTGCTGCTACTAATTTGTCAAAAGGTCAAATGAGTTTGTACTTTGAAAATAAAGACATGTATTTACTCCCAGCATGCCTCCTTGATGTTTTAATTAATATTTATACTTACTGAGAATTATGTAATTACTGAGACTGAGCATTCAGAATAAGGAGCTACAATCTAAAGTCTAAAGATGAGGGATCTACTTACAAGTCACAGAATTCCAAATATGGTGGAAACTCAAGTCTAGCTCCCTCATTTTAAAACTCAGATCCATGTACATAGCCACACACACATCCATGTATAACCCAGGGAATTAACTGATTTTCCCAGTATCCTACAGCTAGCCAGTGACGGTGAGGACTTGTACCATCCATCTAGCTCTTGCCACTGCAGGAAATTATTGCCCTTGATATATGAGTATACAGACGATGAGACCATCTCCAAAATTTTTGTAAGCTCCCAAGAGATGGTTAAAATCCATATGACTCACTATCCTACCAAATACAGTTAGGCCTTCAATTTTCTGGGTGGAACTGAGTCCTCTCAGTTCTCAGTTGCATGTAACAAAAGACGCTAGCTGATTTAAGACTGAAAAGAAATTGTTAAAGGATTTCTGGACTGGATTCTCTGTTAGCCTAGGTTATTTGCTTCAGGACTCAAAGAGTGTTAGAAGCCTCACCTGTACCTACACTCCAGGGGCCAGACAGATGGAGAGACATGCATCTGGCTATTTCAGCATCTACTTTGGAAAGAAAGCTCTGCCACGGGATCTCCCCAAATTCAGGAAGGGTTTTCAGGTCCAAGGGAGCTAGTCAGCTAGCTAGACAAACAGATAAACAAATCCTTGTCCACAATAAGTAATGTATTTGAGAAACTTAAAGAAATACATCATGTCCACATAGATTAAATTCCTCTAACAGTACCTGAAAATAATCACTATGCAATATTCAAACTACTCTCAAGACTTTAACCATAGTGTAGAGGAGTATTTTAGCATGATACATATATCTAGAAGGATTCACATTAAAATGTTTATTCTCTTACCTCTGGGCAGTAGAAAATGAGTAATTTTGAAAATTAATACTAAGCTAGAGCTTCTAAATTTTTCTGCCACTTATATGTAGTATATATGTACTAATTTTCTACCAAATAATAATGAAGTGAAAAGCTTTCTAATTCTATTGGTAATGTTATATGATTCCAAAATCTTTAATAACATACGAATCACATTTTTCCACATACAATTTCTTTAAAGAGTGGAATCTTTTAAATTATTTTAAGAGGAAGGGGCACAGTTCTAATTCAGAGAGGGCTTCGTCTGTAGTTTCCTCTTACCAGTTTATACATTTCCTTTCCTGCCATCAAATAGTTTCCAATAGCTTTCTACTGCTCTTTCTCCTGGAGGTTAATTTGTAACACTTGGATTTTTTGGCACTCTTTCCTTCTTTTCCCCAAATACCCAAACACCCCTTAATTTTGCTAGTTGATTCTGTGCCCAGTCGCTATTTATAACTGGAGATAATCCCAGATCTGGACAGCTGGTCTGGTTCGGAGATCTGCGATCCCATTTAGTTTTACCACATATGACCCTAGGCCACAAACACATTGAGGGCATGTATGTGAGCTAAGAAGTTTAACAAGCATGAATCATATGTACACAGACATGCATGCCATACTGCAAAGTTTGCATACCACGCTTTGAGGGAGAGGGAACTACTGTACAGCTAAGAGTATATTAGGCATCTTTTTATGCAGGGGTGCAGCTTCCCCGCCCGGCAGGTAGGCTCCTAGAATCATCGGAGCAGACCATGCTGTATTCTATTGTTTCTTTCACCTGGAGCATCCTCCCTGCACCTCTCCACCAGCCTAAGGACTACACATTGCTCATAGAACCATTCAAACTCTGTCTTTTTCTTGATGGATAAACAAATGCATAGCTAAAAATGAAAAAGAGGACTACAAACCTTACAGACGGACATACCAGATTTATTCCTCACATCACATCAACCTTATAAGCATAGGTCGATTATAGCTACTGTGTCATAGACACTGTGACCATTAAGGTAAATATAACATAGTATCTGTCCTTTGAGAATTTTCAATCTGATAGAATCAAGTATGTACAATAATAATTCAACACAGGGTCTAAGTGCAGAGATTAAGGGAAAGTCTGCCTAGAGAACAGGAGTTTATTAGGGCCTGAATGCATGGAAGGCTTCTGCAAGGAAGCCCATTTTATAGATAAGAAAACTGACATTCACAGAGGTTGAACGTTCATGATCACATTCAACTGGACATTGGTGGAGCCGGAAGTGAGACACAGCAGGTCTCTCTGAGCCCTACGCTCTCACTCACTCTTTCCATTGTGGGAAGTTAACATACTCATCTGTACATTCCCAACACCAAGTGTATTAGTTTCCTAGGCATCACAAGCTTGGTGCCTTCTAAAAATAGAAATTTATTCTCTCACAGTTCTGCAGATTGAACAGCTGTAATAACGGTTCCGGCAGGGTTGATTCCTTCTGGAGGCAGAAAGGGAGAATCGGTCCCATGCCTCTCTCTTGGTTTGTGGTAGGTGCTGGCAATCCTGGTGCTCCTTGGCTTGTCCATGCAACCTTCCAGTCTCTGCTTCCATCTTCACATGGCCTCCTCCTCCTCCATCTTTCTCTTTGTATGTGCATCTTAAGTACCCATCTCCTTTCTCTCATAAAGACACCAGACATTGATTTAAAACCCACCCTAAATCCAGGATTATCTTGTGTCAGGAACCTGTACTTAATTACATCTGCAAAGACCCTATCTCCAGATAAGGTCACATTTACAAGTACCTGGGGTTAGAACTTGGACTTATCCTTTGGGGGAACACTACTCAACCCACTACACAAAAGCACATCGTTTACAAGTCTGTTCAGCTTTTGCTTCTCCACCCAAGGCTTCAAATTCACCCGGGGATTTGTGGAGAAGCTTGAGCGTGTGCACAGCCTTGGGCATGTAGGATATTTTCCAGGCCTTCAGGGATATGTGGGACTTTACCAAGACCCACTGTGGCTACCTCATTCCCTCGTCTCCTTGCTAGATTTCTCACGAGGAGTACAACTTCAGGCTAGCTGCTTTGTCAGACTTTACTGTTTATTTGGTATTTCTAAGAATCATTGAGAGTGTGGGGGTTTTCTACTCTCCTTTCCAAATCAAGTCAGCCCCCTCCAGCAGCGAAGCTCCTCTTTTGCAAGGTGGCATGGAAGCAGCCCAGGCTAATACAGCATAGACTTTCATTGGGTTACTACTCCTGCCCAGGGTCTAGTAGTTATTGTTAAATAAATACTTACCAACTTGTTGTCTGCCCTTCATCAATCTCCAGATTTCTGAAATGGTTGTTTTTGGTGTATTACCATTTTCTCAAGGCTTTTTGGGAAGAGGACTTGCTATGCTCCTTACTCTACCATTCCAAATGTCTCACTCCTCAATCTCCAGATACTAACTTAAAACAAACAAACAAACCCATTGCCACATTGCAACTGTACCTTCCTTGGAGAAAGGAGAAAGGCAGAGAAGTCCTCAGAAGTGCTCACCCTACACAGTTGCGATGGGACTAGATGGAATGGAAACTGACAATTCAGATTTGTTTATTGTCTACCTATCTCAATATCTCAGTAGTAAAAGAAAAAAGTAGAACTGCCTAAGCCTATATTTTATAGAATGAAAGGAAGAGATAAAAATCTAGATAAAATAATCAATCTAATCAAGATGCAAATTGCTACAGCAGTTGCAGATTACTCACTCTGTATCCACAGAGAAATACTTGCCTATTACTATTGTCATGGAACACATCGATTCACTTAAATATTTATGAAGATTTTTTTTTTTACTTTATAAATCTATAAATCTATTACTACAAAATTTTCATAGCTTTTCTTTCTCTGACTAGGAAGCCAAATCATTGAAAACCACTCCTATTTATATTACAGTTCAGCTAAAAGGTGATAAACGTAATTGTTCATTGACTTTGGGCTATTAAGACACAAAGTAACTCTATCTATTTTTCCATCTATTTGCACACCTAAATATGCAAAAACTCTTTCTTTCAGAGGCTACAAACTGGTACTCTTCAGCTGAAAAATAGACTTTATTTAGCTCTTATCATACTTTTTAAAATATGGGGCTAACAATTCAAAAATTCACATATTTCACATAATAATATAAACACTTGTCCTTTTTTGTTTTAAGAAAAGATCTATTGGTACCAAACTTAATAATGTCTGCCTTTTTTAAACAGGGCAAGCAATCTCCAACATGTTGCAATTCTCACCTATCCCTATAATTTCCCTAACACTGAGAACAAAATCAGTAACCATCAATCATTTTACTTGCATTATTTTTCTTTTTATGGCAGAGAAATATTTTTCTATAAAAATGCCTTTATTAAAAATAGGAAGAAAACATAGAAACTAAGAGGGCTATTTGGTTACCCTTCACCCAATCCTTTTCACTTACTCTTTGACCCCTGTAGGCATTTGAGTTTGCGATCTCCACTTTTTGTTCCTAGATTAGAACCAAATTTTCTCTTAAAATAAAAATAATTCAAGACTGTGGGATTCTTGCTTAACAGGCTGCCCTGTGCCAGAAAGAAATCAAAAAGCTATCCAAAGGTAAATTGCTTAAGTAGTGTCATATTCACATGAGTTCAAATCCTTCCTTTGCTGCTGGAGATTTTATGATTCGGGGAAAATTACTTAACATCTGTGTGATTCAGTTGTTCTACCTGTAAAATGAGGATAATAATAGCATCTAGCTTGTAGGGTCATTTAAGAATGAAATTAAGTGCCTGGTAAGTAGTAACTGCTATATACATTATGTCAGGGATGAAATGGAGGCAGTCAACACAGGTGCATAAAGGAAACTCAACCTAACTTTACGGGCATTTCCAGCTCTTCTGAGAAATCAACAGAATGT
The DNA here is from genome assembly GCA_004026885.1 of Lyroderma lyra. Classification (NCBI taxonomy): domain Eukaryota; kingdom Metazoa; phylum Chordata; class Mammalia; order Chiroptera; family Megadermatidae; genus Lyroderma; species Lyroderma lyra. Next base: position 46,907 of record PVJL010003994.1, read on the forward strand.
ACCAGCCAATCCCCAAATGCCAAGTCTGTTCACATCATCTCTGGACTTTGTTGGTCTTGCCACTCCACTGCCCTGATCCAAATAGGGAAGAAGACCACTAGGCAATCAAGAAGCTGAGAAAGTCAAATAACTTCGGCCTTTGCCCCATGAAAACCCCTTTGACTGTGAGCAACTCAGAACTCATTGCTTTCATTGCCTTGAGTTTCCCAGCTTGCAGATCAAAAGCCTGGCAAATACAATCATCTTTCCCTTTGTTTTATTCAGTGTTCAGAGTTTGATTTTCGACAACATGTTTGCTATTATTATTATAGGAAAGCACCTGCCCCTTTAAACAATCCCATATTGTCCAGGAAATCACAATCGTGCATTGTAAATTAATTTATCCCAATACATATAAACATTTTTATGAAATTATTTCTACACAATTAAAATTAAATAGAAGACAACTAGCTAATAGGTTCAACTACCATAGACAGTCAATTTGCCTGGATAATTCAGGTCCTAATTTTTTTTAACCTTACAAAGCAGGGAGTAGAGCTTAGGTCCTGAAATGCCAAATAGCTGCATCAACTCTCCAGATTACTCACTTTATCAACATATTCCTAATTTCTTTTAAATAACTGGTTTAAAATAATAATTATATCTTCAGAAAAGTTCCCCTTCTTATTCTACCCCATCTAACTAGAAGCCCCTTGAGCTCTCTTCCCTACCTCTGACTTTTTTCCTTTCCAAAGGAAGTACTTCCAAATCAACTCCTTTCCCATTGTCTCCAAAACCTCTGCTTAGATGGTTAGGGTCTAATGGCAGGGTGGGAGTGTAATGTGGGACAAGAAAAGAAATCATGTACCTAATATAAAGGAGTGTACAAAGCATCAATTGTAACTTTACAAAGAAGATAGTGCAGGCAGTTACCAAATTCCAACACATGCATCCTGTAACTGCACTTAGGGAAAATACATGGGCATGAATGCCACTGAATAAAGCATAATGAGTCCTAGTTATCTGCCTGGATGCAACCGATATGCTTAAGCATCGCCCAGCACACAGGGAGAGCCTCGAACTTCAGCCCAAACGGGAACAGGAAATCTGTAGCACCGAGAACACTTCCTAAACCATTCTGGTTCCCAAAGGCTCTAATTTCACCTCCAGGGCAATTTATGATGTCTGTTAGAGACTTCCAGGGCAGAGCAAGACATTATATCGGCTGATATGATCAAGCAAGTCAAAACAGCCACATCAAAATGTAAGTTTTTGGTTTTTTTAATACCAAGTAATATATGCTACAGACATTCCTCATCTTTACCCAATCCTGGGGATAGAGGAGAGGCTTTAGGAATGAGACTCTCATATGACAAGGAATTTTTTTTTCCCCTGAAAATTTAATAGTTCTTAGAAAATAGCCAACTTGAAAGTTCTAGATACTTGCATGGAAATAGAGAGGGTACTGCAAAGGGCCAGTTTCAAATTTCATATGTAAAACAATGAAAACCAGGTTCTTACCGTACAGTATTAAAAATCCAGAGGTCAAATCAAGAGCTAATTTTTCTACCCCATCTGTCCCACAGCTCCTCCATGTTTCCAAACCCACTTTATCCTCATTAAAATCATCCGTACATAAAACTGAATTAAGCTCTAGGGCAACTGGAAAAGAAACAAATTATATATTTCTGCTTTTAAAGTATTAACTCAGAGAATAAAACTATCCACAAACTATTATAATACACAAAAGAAAAGCACATATGCATGGGCAGAACAGTGTAAGGATCCCATGTATTTTGGATGAAACAAGACTGAGGAAATGAACAGTGGACTAGAAGGTCAAAGACTGTGATCCTGAATACTGACACTCACTGCCTGAGTAACCCTGCACAGAACACGGCCGCTTTCTGGGACCAGTAAGTGAAGTGACCAGGTAAGATTGCAAAGCTCCCTTTAGGCTCTGACTGGATTTAACACAAAGAACGTCAAAGACTTTCAAAAGATATGTTGCTATATTCTATAATGGGTGTGATCTAATTTCCTAGGCAAATCCTGAGATTTTCAGTTCAGTGGTGTTTATTGTAACAGGCTTTGTCCAAGTTATCACAAACTGAGTTTTTAAATATACACAAAATCTAGAGTAAAGAACCAATTGGTATCAGGTAAAATTAAACATAGAAACTTCCTAGGAGTTTAATCTGAGAAAGATGGTAGATGATATATTTAAAACTACAAACCTCTTAAACAAAATACAAAAACACATATTTTACATACAATTTTAGAAAATTCACAGATGCTCAGAATGATTGAATTTTGAGAAAAACTGGGATTTGAACAGTAAGGGGTGAGCGGTATCTAATGAAGGCTACCTAGCCAGTGAAGAAGAATGGTTTTCATGTGGTACCTCACTTAAAATCTACTTGCATTGTCTTTGACAGCCACTTTACAATATAATAAAGGTTATTATAGTTCATCTCCAACTAAAACTCTGAAATCTCTTGAAACTGGAAGTCAAATACAACATTTTAGTCATATCTAAATCTTTAAAACATTAACAAAATATTTTTGTTCATTCATTTCAAAAAGAAAACACTGTTCACTTTCATTCAAAGACCAGCTTCCTTCTCATCCTTAAAAAAATAAATGCGACATAAAGGATGACAAGATACCCTCTTCTGTTTCTAAACAGTTAATGCAGGGTTCTTTGAATCCCAGCCATTTGGAGGACTTCATATTAAACTGTGAACACAGCAGGATTTTAAAATCCTAAAGCGCTTCTATTGACCTCCAGCAACCGGAATATCTCCTTACGCACCAGGGGTCCCTCATTGCCAATTAAGAAGTCCTCCTTCGGCTCTGTGTAATAGCACACCCCATTCCTGGCTGAGAAGAAAATAAATTAACCTTGGGCTGGCCGCTGGTCCCCTGATTTCCCTGGGCGAGTGAATGAGCTCACCCCATGTATAAATAATACGCCCAGATTTCCCTGTTGCTCAGTTTGGGTTTTGTTTTATTTATTTATTTTATATATTCACTGCCCAGAAGCCTTGAACATGATTCCAAACAGCTGATGTGTTAATACGCTCACTAGGGCTTGAATCCAGTTACTGAAAAAAGAAAAAAGTCAGTAAGATAACAGTAAACCCAGAAGGATGGCCCGGACTTGCTGTTCTCTGTTGGCACAATGTTGGTGTGCAACTGGCCAAGTGTGACAAAGTATGCAAAGAAACAAATGTAAAAGGTCAGTTCTGAGATTCAAACTGAGGTGCTAGAGCACAGTTATTTTAGTGGAACTACCCCTGGGCTGCTGCCAGTTGCATCTGGGCAGAAAGGAAATGCAAATCAAAAGGACGAATTAGGCCATTTTAAAGCAAAGCGATTTTTCAGCAAAAGCTCGGTGCTAACGCTAAAGAATAAAGAAGGTATTATTTAGTTGTAAATTGGATTGATGGATCCTTTTCCTCAGTTATCCTACTGCTTCTTTCCCACTTCCCGAGTGACAGTTTTGGGAAGGGCTCGCTCTCTCTGCAGCGCCAGCTCTCAGATGCTACTAGGTAAACCTCTTTTCATCTCATTCAACTACAGAAAGGGATTTTATCCTTCTGTAAGACCTACAACCTTTACTGAAATCAAAGCTAACTTCTTAGTGTTCTCTGTCTTTTAGTCATCTTCAAAACCAGACAAATTAATCTAGAAATTTAGACTTTGGAATCATAACTGAATTTTAGACACCTCTCTCCTACTTACCAGTCCTGTGAACTTGAGATTCCTCCGTGGTGAGATCCAGAAATACGTTACAATTACATCGTCAAGTGACTGTTAGGATAAAATGAGATTATACAAAGAAATGCGCTTTACTACTATTCTTAGCCCGTATTATCCATTAGCTCATTTAATCCTCACAACAACTTTATAAGGACTATTTTATCCCTATTTTACAGAGACGAAAACTGAAGCAGAGAAATTAAGAAACTTGCCTAAGATCTCCCAGCTACTGAGTGGAATTGCTGGGATTCAAACCCAGGTAGGTAGTCTGTCTGGTTGCAGAGCTCATACTCTTTACAACTACATACACCACCTTGCCTATGGATGGGAAGTGTCTTTATTCATTCACTTATCCATCAGCTATTTATTGACCATTGACCATGTGCCTCACACTCTTAGAAGATGGACAAAAATGATCAAATCAATGAGATTTTTATTACTTTACATTTTCACTCTTTTCCCTCTATGGAGAAATCAAGAGAACAGGGCATAGACGGAAGGAAAAGGGAAGACTCTGAGCCCATTATTAAGACCCTCTTTAAAACAGTCACACACAACCTGAAGATGCTACAAGTCAGATGAGAGGACCCCTTTGTGGCGTAGACTAGTCACCATTGATAAGAGGAGTTGGGATGGAGGAGGCAATGATGCCCATGGACAGTGTCGCGGTCCACAGGCAGGTACAGAGCGGGGGAGGCTGCAAAAGCACAGACAAGCTAAACCAGGACAAAGGTTTTCAGCTCAGTGAACAGCAGCATCCCTGAGCAGCAAACCTCAAAGCTCCAGACACCTGACCCTCAGCCTTCTTCAGTAGGTTGTTATAAGATCCAAGGAGACAACCTCTGTGAGACACCAGACTGGGACTTTAGACACACCGATGAAGTGACTTACAGTGGGTGACCACTGGTCTCAACAAGGACTGCAAACTTGGTAGCTCTACGCAGGAGACATAGAGTATTTAATTTTTAAAATGGGGTAGGGAATTCAAGTCCTAGAATTTACTTATAATTATCTAGAAAAAAAATCATTAGAAAAGGGATAATGAATAGTTTTAACACTAACACGGTTTCTCTTTCCAAAGCCATCTTCTCCAAGAACTTCAAATAAGTTTAAATCCGTTAGTCATTTTCCCCTGTAGTAAGTAGTCATTCCTATTATTTACCCTACTTTGAAGAAAGGGAAAACTTAAATGAAACAAGAATAAATGGGACTGTTATGTTATGATACAATAATAAACATATGAGCACTGTCCAGAAAAATTTCCAGCCATAAATGCCTCTATTTTTCATATTACATGGCTGGATACTTTCTGGACAACCCTGATATATTTGATCTTTATTCCTGGTTCCTGGCACAGAGCGGCCAAAACCCTCATAAATTTCCTGAGTGACAAGGTTGAGAGGAGTGTTTTTTGTTACTCATAATAAGCCTCTTCCAACCACATTTGATTTTATGCTAGTGAGCTGACTTGATGGGGTCCTGGAAAACTTCAGGATGGAGGCTGGTGGCCAGAGGAACCAATCACATGACTAGAAGTTTGAAACTTTCAGCCCTACCCGAAAAGTACAAGTTGGGGACAGGAGCTAGAAATGGAGTTAATCACCAATGGTCGATGATTTAATCAATTGTGTATATGTGTGTGTGTGAGAGAGAGAGAGAGATGAAACCTCCATAAAAACCCTACTCAACATGGTTTGGAGACCTTCCAGGCCGGTGAATGTATTCATGAGCCAGGAAGGTGGTATATCCCAGACTCCATGGGGACAGAAGCTCCTACACTCAGGACCCTTCCAGACCTCACTCGCCCCATGTACCTCTTCATCTGGCTGTTCATTTGTACCCTTCACAATATGCTTCATAATAAAATAGTAAGACTATGTAAAGCATTTTCCTGAGTCCAGTGAGCTGTTACAGCAAATTATCAATTATCGAATCTGAGGTGGGGCTTGTGGGAACCTCCAATTTGTAGCCAAGTCAACCAGAAGTGTGGGTTCCTTGGTGACATGCTACTTGTGATTGGCATCTGAAGTTGGGGGCAGTTTTGTGGGACTGAGTCCTTAACCACTGGGGTCGCTAACCCTGGGCATTAAGTTGTAGGATAGCTGATTAGTGTTCACAGAGAATTTGAGAATTACTTGGTGTGGAAAACCCACACACCTGGTGTCAGAATTGTAGGTAGTAGAAACAGATAACAGCAGAACATTTAGGTATTTCTACACAAAATCATAGCATGTCACCGGCCAGGAAAAAGATTCCTTTATCAGGGAACATGCACACTTGCTTCCACTTCGAAGTATCAATTTCTTGTTCAAGATGCTGACTACATATGGCTGCTCCCATAATCTGCCCTTCTGATAAATATTAACAGTATTAACTTGAAAAGTGCAACTTCCTTCTCTTGCCATACCCTTGGCCCAGTCTTCTAGGACCCCTAGAAAGAGGATCATGGGGTCCATTGTTATTAGTCAGTTCTCTATCCCATACCACACACACGCACACACACACACACACACACACACACAGCATGCAGGTGCATAAGTACCATCTTGACTCTGACCTCGCTGGTAAGCTTCACAGACATAGATGGAGTGGAAGAGAAGTTCGCTGTGTTCACAGTACTCAGTCAAGGAGTCCAAGAGTGATCCCTGAGCCCCGAGACATTTACTCAAAACAACAAATTCAAAATCATTTCCGCAAAAGGAAAGAGTGAGCAGAAATAACTAGAGACATTTTTTCAAAAGTAAAGTAGAAGGGTGAAAGGTGTGTGTGATTATAAAATGGAGAAGAAAGATGACACTTCATGGTCAGTGACCCTTTTCTGCCGAGCTAGGCTGTCGTGTAGAAGCGGAAGGATGATAGAAGGCATCAATAGCACTGTGGGGCCTGCAAACTTCTCAGATTCAGCTTTGGACAGACCTATGGGGTCTAGAAAGAGGCTCAACTTAGCAACATCTGAAAAAGCACCTCAAAACAGAAAGTGATTAACACACTGGTTACCATGGCTTAAAAAGGAAAGATGTAAATTCTGAAGATTTTTTTTGAAAAATAGATATTTCTAAAGGCAGAAGAACTAATAAAGCAACATAGGATCAGAGATTCTTAGAAACTCTTTTAGAGATATAGATCCTTATTCCATTCCACAAGTTCCTGTACCCTTTGACTGAAAATGTCCAATGTCCAGAGGTTTACTATCAAGGTAGTCTAACGTTTTCAAATGCTGTTTTAAAAGAAAAATGGTTTTTCTTTCTACATTGGCCTGAAATCTACCACCGTATAACTCACATTTACTGATCCTAGGACTTTTGGAATAGTGAGAATAAGTCTCCATGGCAGATCTTGAAAAATAAAGACAGTTGTCAGTTCCACTCCACGCCTGCTAGTCTCCAAACCAAATACAGAGGACCCTTGAACAACATGGGTTTGAACTACCTCAGTCCACTTACATGTGGATTTTTCCCAGTAATATAGTCAGCCCTTCCAATCTGCGGGTTGCATGCAACCTTGGATTGAAATGATCTTTCACATTCAACACCGCAATTCCCCAATCACAACTTCCGAGGCCCAGATCGAAAATACTATTTTCAATCCAGGGTTGGTTTAATCCACTGACGTGAAGGATGGACTGTAGTTGCATTTTGGGGGAGTCAAAAATTATACATGAATTTTCTACTCTGGGGGTTGTCACCCCTAACCCCTGAGTTGTTCAAGGGTCAATTGTGGTTAGTTCCTTTTGAAATTCAGATGGCATGGTTTCTAGATCTCTCAAAGCCCTAGGGGCTGTGTTTCCACATCAGATTTCAGTGTTCCTAAGAACCGCCTGAAATGTTTGTTAAAGGTGAAGACTGCCAGCCTCCCCTCCAGCCCCACATTCTGATGTCGTCAGCGTATCTGAGATGGGCCCTGAATCAGAATGTTTAGGTCTCCCTTCCTGATGCAAATGGACTAAGACCCACACTTGATAAACTGATGAGTATATTCTTGCCACATTGAAGTGTGATATCACAAACTGGACACTCCAAATTCCCTCCCACTAATTCAGGGTCCAGTGCTAACATCACCTTCTCTGATCAGGACACACGTGCCTATTCCAAGCTTCACCTCTTTTGGATAAAATATTTTATCATATCTTTCCTTTGGGAATATAACTACAAGTCTTATTAACTTTGATGTCTAAGTAAGCATGTTTTAGGTATGATCCAAATCAAAACTGTGAAAGTTGTATTTGGTTTATTATTTTGATAGGAGCAGATATAACTCAAAAGTAACATCTCAAGTCCTGACCCTGGGTAAGAATCCTAAAAATATTCTTACACAGTGGTCTCTTTTTAGTTGAAACATTACTATTATTTCAGCCTTTGGAAAATTATTTACTATTTTAAAACTTAATCATAATATACGCCTGTTCTTAATTTTGATCAGAGACCACCCTGTCAGTATTCTTTAGAAATCCTCAGTATCACAGCTTCTATGGACAATTATAAATTCCCTTCCAGGAAAAACAAAGAACAGAACAGATTCCATTGTCAGCTGGGGTCACATGGCAGAAGACACAGTGTCCTACCCAGCAGAACACTAAAGTGGGAAGTGGAAACTCCAGGTTCATATGAGTCAGGAACAAGGAATAAAACACTGTCCTGGGCAGATATCTGATTAGCCCAATAGGAGAGAGGCTGCCCCACATGCAAAAGGACAAGTGACCATGTCAGAGTCAACTATGACAGCTAGAGTAGGGACTTTTCTTGTCCCTGATCTCAGCAAAGAAAATTTGAAAGAAACAAGTTCAAGATCCATTCTGGTTCACACACTTCAAAAGAAAAATATAACAGAAGATATTGATTAGCAATGTTTACAAACATTAGTTCAGAGAGATCCCACACACCCATCAACCAGTTTCTTCCAATGATAACAATTTATATAACTATAGTATAATATCAACATCAAGAAATTAACATTCATACAATTCACAGACCTTATTCAGATTTCACCTGTTTTATATGCACTTGTGTTTTTGTGTCTAGTTCTAAATAATTTTATCACATATGTAGATTCCTGATGTTATCCTATGATATTATGAATTCATGAGATAGCATGATATTATCAAGCTTTAAATCTGCATACAGTGATTTATTTTTTTAAACTTACATGTTGTTGGTGAAATTATTGAATTAACATTGTAGTGATGTTCAACCTCACTATTAATCAAAGAAATCCTATTTAGAATTTAAAAATACTCTTTTCCTCCTTTAAATCAGCAAAGTTTTTAACTGATAATATTCAACTTGAATATGGTAATTTAGGCATTTTCAGACACTGTTTTTAAGAGTCAGGATCAACACAACCATTCTGGAAACAAATAGGTATCAAAGACCTTTTAACATTTTGTACCCTCTAACCTGGAAACTGCCCTCCTAGAAATGTACTTGTATACTAGGAAAATAATCAGAGATTGGAGAATTATAATGAAAAGTATATTTGTTTAATGTACACTAGTGAAAAATTGAAAATAGATTCAGTGCAAAAAAAAAGGGGGGGGATTAATTGAATAAATTCAGGCCCATTGAAGCAATGCTATATTATACAATTAGAAGTAGCATTTTTCAGGGACTTACAGCCTAAAGAAAATCCCCATAAGAATATGAGGGCTGTTCGGAAAAAAATCCAGCCATAAAAGCCTCTATTTTTCATATTATGTGGTTGGATACTTTCCAGGCAGCCCTCAATGTTACGTAGAAACAGCAGTTATAGTTCATACCTCACATTCATTCTGTGGAGATATGCATTTAAAAAGCTTTGGACTTCTGATTCTGGGAAGAGGGAGTATATGTACTTTTCTCTATTCTTTTTACTAAGTGTAACTAAAAGCCCTGGACATTATACTCATATGTAAAACAAACATAAGAATAATCAGAAGCTGGAAAAGGAAAAAGCAGAATTCCCCTCTCCGCTTAGCCTTCAAAGACACAATCCATTAGCCAGTAATGAGCTCCCTCCTACAGTGTCAGTGAAGACCACATAGGGCCTAAATTTCCATCCCTATTTGGTTCCCCTTGCACTCCCCAGTTGTGCAATATCAGAATCCTACTGATGAGTCAGAATTTTCATCACGGCCCAATGGTGATGAGGCCACTCAGCCAAGGCTATGTACAGAGCAGTAACAAAGCACTTCAAGCCCTCCCAGCCAAGCAAGTTTCAGTAGAAACCTAACAAGGAGCCATAATTCCCACACCTGACCAGCAGTAATAAGGAGCTTCCTACTTGAGTGGCAATGGATGCCAAATGGAAAACCTGCACTTTCAGCCCCACCTGGAAGTCATAATTGAAAGTCTCAGCAAAGAAACAGAAGTTTAAAAAAAAAAAACTGAAAGGAAAAGTTTAGAACTAAAAAATGGAATAAGAACAACAACAACAACAAAAAATCCTCAGTGAGTTGGCTCAACAGCAGAATGAAAGGTACAGCGGAAAGAATCTGTAAAATATAAGTAAGAACAATGAAAATTACCAAATTTGAACAACTAGAAAGAAATATATTTTTTAATAAATGAGCATAGCTTTCAGGGAGCTATGAGACTGTAACAACAGATAAAACATTTGGGTCATAATAATTCTAACAAGAGAGGAGAAAGAAAGTTAGGCTGAAAAAATACTTGAAGAGATAATAGCTGAAAACTTCCCAAAGTCAACAAGAGACATAAACCTATAGATTCAAAATGCTGAGAAAATCCCAAATAAGGACACCCAAAGAAATTTACACCAAGACATATCATAGTGAAACTTCTAAAAATGAAAGACAAAGAAAATTCCTTGGAAGCAGTAGAGAAAAATAGCATGTTATCTATAAATACAAACAATTTGAATTACATTATATGTTTCATTAGAAACCATAGAAACCAGAAAAAAGAAGTGGCACAATTTTCAAGTGCTGAAAGAACTCTCAATCCAGAACTGTATATCCAGCAAAAATAACCTTAAGGGAGGAAGAGAAAAATCAAGACATCTCCAATGAAGGAAAACTAAGAGAATTTGTCACCAACAACAAATCCTGAAAGAATAGCTAAAAGATGTTCTCTAAACAGAAAGGAAATAATAAAAGTAAGAACTTTGGAATATCAAGAGGGGAAAAAGAAGAAACAACACATGAACCAAAAATGTGGATAAGTACAACAGAATTCTTCTGCTCTTCAGTTTTTTAAATTATGTTTGAGGACTGAAGCAAAAATAATATCACCGTCTGATACGTTTCTAAATGTGGAGGAAATAGTTAAGAAAATTATAAGTGTGGGAGGATAAAGTTTCTATAATTGTATCAGTGGGTAAGGTTTCCATAATTCACTTGAACTAGTAAAAGGACAACACTAGCAAACTGTGATACATTAGATAGCTACAATGTATTACCAAAAGCAACTACTAAAAATGTAATACAAAGAGATGCCACCAAAACACTACAGATAAATCAAAAGAAATTTAAACAATGTTCAAGTAACCTGCAATAGGATAGGAAAAAGAAAACAGAGCAACAAAAATTGGAGACTACAACCAGAAAACAAAAAATAAAATGAAAACAACCGATTTAAGCCCTAATATATCAATTATTACATTAAATGGAAATGGTCTAAATACAATTAAAAGACACAGATTGGCAGAGTGTATTAAAAATCATGGCCTAACTATGTTATGACAAGAAATTCACTTTAAATATAGCAATATAAGCATGTAGAAAGTAAAAGGACAGAAAAAGATATACCATAAAAACATTGATTTTAAAAAAGTACTGGCTATATGAATATCAGATAAACAAGCCTTTAGAGCAAAGAAAGTTACTAGACACAGAGACAGACAATACATAATGATAAAGCGATCAACCCACCAAGAAGATACCGCTGTACTAAATGTAAATACACCAATCAATAAAGCTACAAATCAGTGTTTGCAAATACATGATACGAAAACTAATAAAATTCCAAGGAGAAATAGGCAAATCCATAATTATCGTTGCAGACTCCTCTCTCAACAATTACCGGATCAGATTTTTCAGGTTTTTGCTGAAAATATCAGTAAAAATACAGAACTCAAAAACACATCAATCAACATGAGCTTGTCAACATTTATAGAATATTCTCACTCAACAGCACAATACACTTTCTTTTCAAGTTCCCACAGAGAACATACCAAGTTAGGCCGTATTCTGGGCCATCAAACAAATCTCAACAGATTTAAAAGGAAATCAGACAAACTATGTTCTTTGACCATACTAGAATCAAACTAGAAATCAATAACAGGAAGATCTCCAAACACCTGGAAGTTAACAACATGCTCTTTGTTTTAAAACAATCCTTAAAGCCAAGAGGAAGTCTCAAGTGAAATTAATTAATGTAATTAAAAATTTATATTAAACTAAACAAAAGCCAACATAAAACATAACACAATGTGTAAGACACCACTAAAGCTGTGCTGAGAGTAAAATTTATGGTCCTAAATGCATCCATTAAAAACAAGGAAAAATCTCAAATTGATCATTTAAGCTCTTACCTCAACAATCTAGAAAAATAAGAACAAAATAAACCGAAAGCAAGTCTAAGAAAGAAAATAATAAAGATAAGAAATTCATGAAATTGAAAGCAGAAAAACAATAGGGAAAATCAATGAAACACAAAACTGGTTTCTGAAAAGATCAATACAATTGACAAAACTTTAACTAACTGACAAAAGACAAAAAGAGAGAAGACAAATTACCAGTATTGGGGAAGATGGGGATATAGCACTGCAGACTCTGCAGCCAACCAAAGAATAATAAGGAATATTATGAATAACTATACGCATAACAAACATTTACAACTTCGACAAACAGGACCATTTTCTCAAAAAACACAAACTACCACAACTCGCCCAAAGTATCAAGACTTTTCCAGGCTACTCATTTTAAGAGTCTGAGCAATAGAAGCATTAAAACAATACCTTCTTCTCATGTTCTTATCTTTGAAAACAAAACAAGCATGTCCTCTGCAGCAGTGTCGGCGGACCTTCGGCAGGTTTGCCACGTTCCACTGCGGGTTTCCGGCCTGCAGAGCGGGTTTCCTCGCTCCGTCAGTGCGGGCGGGGCGGAGGAGAGAGCACCTTGGGGATGCTGTGCTCGCGGCAGCTTGACACCTACAGCCCCCATCTCAAGAAGCCAGGAAGCCCAGAGAACCCTCTCACTATTTCCGGAACGTTCCCTTTTATTCATTCTTGTTCTAGCTTTTGTTACCAACATGAGCGGAAGGTAATTGCCCCAACTGAAGGCCTTTTCGCTTTGCTCCAAAAGGCAAGGATGATGGAGTATTACGGCAAACCAGTTTTCAAAACTAATTATAGAAAAACCATCGACAGTAGAAAAATGGGAAGATGCAATTTCCCTTTTCCCACCTTTTCTTTTGCATTCCTTTCCCCACTTAGGTACCCACACTTTGGGTTGGCTGGTTTTGTCTGCTTCACTTCGGTTCCTAATTAAATTTGTTCCACGTAATAGATTGGAGTATTAGATCCCGGAATCAGGTACGTGGTCCTTCCACCACTCCACACAGCTATCGCCTTGACCTCGTTGTGGTAAATCAGACGTGTGTGGCCCCACAGGATGGTTATGAGATGATGGAAAGATTTCCATAGACCTCAAGAATGTAAAGTTTCTTTAATGAAAAAGGGTATGAAAACTCGGAAGAGAGCTACATAAAGCAGGCAGTAACACCTGGCGGCGAAGCCTCCGGGCCCCCCACACTCCGCGGGGAGACGCGCGACTGCGGGCAGACTCCCTCCCGCAGCGAATCTGTTCGGCACGAGGCGGCTTCCTTTTCCATTCTCACGGAGATGAAGCCTGTCCGTTCTGTAAACCGCCCGAGCTAGTCCTGATTACAAAACCCCACCCAAATCCTTCCTAGGTGTGTACGACAATGCTGGGAAAAAGCAAAAGTCCTTTTCTCCAGAAGCATATTCACCCTAACCTGAGGTTTCTGGACAGTCTGAGATCCATTCTTAGAACTATCATTTCCAAAATGTGCCAGAGACTCAGGCACTGGGGTTCTGGGAGTGCCAGGAGGAAAACCAACAGCAGAGGGATGAGGCCATTGGGCAAAAGCAGAAGTTCGGTTGCCAAGTACTTAACAATGTGTTAAGAGGCAGACACAGTGTTGCTGATATTTTAGGAGCTTTTGGAAAACAAGACCAATTTACTCTCCCTGCTTCTTTTTCTCACTGCCTAGTTAAACTCAAACAGAGTCACTGCCTCCTACAAGCAAATTGGCTGGCCTTGTCCCCTGCTTCATTGAGAAAATTTAGGCCAACAGACATAAACCATCTCAGCTTTCTTTTCCCTGTGTATGTATTTTCTACCTTCGCTTCCATTAAGAAGTGGGAAGACATAGTGGTCCAGACCATCAGCTCCAAAACCACACCACCTGACTCTCGACCAGCAGTTATTTAACCTCTCTGTGCCTCGAGTTTCTAATCAGTAAAATAGGAATGATAATAATATGTACCTCACAGAGATCTTGTGAAGAAGAAAGGCTAACATTTACTAAATATTTTGAAAGAACTCAGACTGGTGTGCCTGGCGCGTAGTAGGTGTACAGCATTTGCTATCATTATTCCAATCTCAGAGAATGAAGAACCTTTCTTCTTTAGAGCTAAGTTCCTGCATCTGTGCGTGTTATGCCATTCCCATCATTTCCAGCAAGAGCTGGCCCCATCAGTGTCTTCTTCTATCTGTAACCTGTCCCTTCTCCCCAGCTTCCTCTCCTTAGCCTTTAAACAGCCATGAGTGTGAAGGAGTTAGCAAAGGGTCCACAGAGGAAGCTAAACTGAAGCTGAACTTGAAGACTAAGCAAGAATTTGCTCAATGGAAGGAAGGTAGCAGAAAATTAGTGGGGAGATGCAGGGTGGGACTTCAACCAAATGAAACCGTAGCTGCAAAGAGCTTTTGACACTGCACGGAATGCTTGAGGAGTTGCGCTGGTGGTCACGGAGGGAATTCCCACGGGTGCATCTCTAAGGCAGGGTCACAACCTCAAACGCCTATAGAACCAGGAAGACAGCGTTGGTCTCCCCCTAAATGCAGAGCCTGTGGCAGGGATGTGAGCACAGGTGGTTTGTTTTAGGAGGTATTCCCACGGAGTGAGAGTAAGGGAGTGGGAGGAGTGAAAACGAGGAGAGAAAGCCAATCCAGTTCCTGCTGAGGCCTACGCTGCTGTCTCCCACTGGGGACTCTCACAGAGCTAGAATTACTTTCCAGAATACAACTCCGAATTGCCCACCTGAGACATAAAAGTGGGGAGCATTTATCAACCAGCTCTTGATCCTCATCACTCAGGTGTTGCCCTATAGGATGGGAGCACCTTCACACTTAGATTTGCACCTGTATCAAAAAGATTAGTGAATTCCTCCCCACACCCCACCCTGCAGCAGCAGAGAGGCCGTGGGCAGGAAGTAAGACAGTAGCCCCAGGGGGTCCGATACAGGGGAGATTGTTGCAAAGTGCAGAGCTCATGCCCCTTCCAAAGAGTGCAACCACACTCATTACATCTAACTTATACAGAAAGGCTGACCAATATGGCCAAAAAGTCACATTTTTATGTTGAATCTCTTAACTTTGGTTTCTTGGTAGCTAATTCTATTGTTTTTTCTAAAATACTGTGGGGCCAGGGCATATCTGCTAAATTCAGTCCTGGGCTTCCAGTTTCTGGCCTCTGTTTTAACTAAGAAGGCTTTGATTAAATTTTATGACAATGGAATTTAAATTTTTGGCCAGGAGGAACCAGTGTAAACTTTTAAACAAAAGAATGTTATGGCCAGATTTTACTTGGAAATATCCCCCTTCTGCATGCAAATACTTGGCTCTTCCTCTTCAGCCCATCAGACCATAAATTCAAAGTTGCAGCCACCTGAGGTAGGGTGGCGTGAGGTAGCGTACAAATCTCTCCTGAAATCCAGCACAGGCCACCGTTTTTCTAACCAGTAGTGACTTTGCAAAGTCCCTGAGCCCAAAGAGGAATTCCTGTTTTCCTCGCCAGCTACCGAGTGATAAAGTGGTGATCACAAGAAAATAAACATGGAGCTGCTCATTCTCTCTCCTCGGTTCACTAAGAAACACCTGGCAGGAAGGCATGTTGATGAAATGTATAATGGCATTAGGCAACAGCCATTCTGAGAGTGCCTGTCTGCAGAAAAGAGGGACTATTTCCTAAGGCCCTAGCTCATAACATGAACCCATTGGCTGGGGACCGTCCTGCCAACAACCAGAGAGAATTCCTAGAGGCCAAAGTGGGTCAGTGCTCCTGCATAAGTGGAGGGAAAGGAACAGAGAAAGAATGGCATCACATTCAGCAAATGAAAATCCCCCAGGCTGTGGACCACACAACCCACTGGGGCTAGAGGGTGATAGGGAAACCTAGCAAAAAACTGAGATACCTTTCTCCTCCTCAGGAGAGCCTCTGTCCTTCACTTCAGTTCATCTAAAATAGGATATATGTAACTAAAGTGTCACCACTTGCCTTTTAAAATATAATTCTGATAGAGCAGTGGACTCTTCAACTTTGGTCATTTGTCTTCATTCTCCGGGGTGTAATTTTAAGCTGTATCCTAGGTGAATTAATTCACACCTAGTATGACACAAGAATGAATTTAGCAATTCTGGGACACAGATGAGGAAATAACAGTTAAATGAGAAGCATGACAACAGATATTAAAAGTAGGGGATACAGAAATTCTTTTCCAATACAACATAAAAACTACATATTTAGAAATACATAGGAAAAGGTTTGGAAGTGTACACATTACGTAATAAGATAAGTTACCTCTAGGAAGGGAAAAGTGGGATTGGTGAAATGGAGGGTGAGGGTAGGGGTATGGGTTAAGAAGTGTTTTCAAAAGTGTTTTAATCTTTGACAGTGAAAATGTATATAAAGTGTACTTATCTGATTGAACATGAATTTAAGTAATGGGGAAAAAAATGTATTCCTCTGAGGAAGTTCACAAACATATTCTGAAACAGCTGATCCAGTTGTGATGTAGGCACTCTGTCCCACAACTTATTTGCAAATATCCAGAGAGATTGGATAGATGAATAATTCGTCCGGAGATACCATTGAAAGATCAGGAATTTTCCTCATTTTCAACACAAAGACATCAGAGTGTTGGACAGAAATGTGCACACAACTACACAAACGGAGTCTGGAGTTCTCTTCCTTGGGGAGGCAGGAACTCTGTGCTCTCCCAGCCCACGTGCTGTTGGGCGAGCGGTGGGCGAGTGGGGGCACTTCCCCAGGAAGAGTCCGATCGACACTGACGGTGGTGTGGGGCACAGCCTCACTGAGCACGAAGCAGGAAACACCGTCCTGCACTGCGTACTCTCTCCCTTACAAAGATGCATTCCTTCTGATAAACTGCACTACTTCACTCATAATTTCAAAACTTCCTTAAGTAGAAAGGAAAAATTCCAATAAATATTAAGATACTATTAATAAAGTGCTTTTTAGAAGATTATCTGATATTCCAGGGTGCCAAAAAAATGTATGCACATTTTAAGCAATGTTGTCTACGTGCTACTCTTTGAAGTTGAATTATGGTAGCAATGTGTAGTATGACATTCACTCAAAAGATGGCGTTAATCAAATGAATGCCAGTGTCACCATGCAACAGGTAGGACAGTCGAAGAAAATGACAGAAGCACGGTTGTCATTTGAGGAGTGCAGGACCATTTGCCAGGACAAATGCACAAGATGAAGAGGTGCAGTTGAGTTTAAATGTTCAACAATCTTCCTTGATGAAATATTTTTCTAGTGCTTTCCTTGACCATTATTTTAATTTAGTTTTCATGTTTGTTGTTTACATACCCAAAATGTATGGATAATGGATTTTTTTAAAGCAAAATGGTATTTTTTTAATTACAAAAAATCACACGCACATATGTACACATAATATATATCTATATATGTATCCTGACTCCCAGTCTGCCACTTTCCCCACTCTGCGTATTTCAGCAGCTGAAGCTGCAAACAAATACACCCCTTGATACCTCCTAAAGACTTGATGTCCGTCTTTGTTTTGAAGGTAAAACCTCCTCTCCTCCACTAGGGGGTTTTTAGCCTAAGATTGCACTTCAACCACATTCAAACTGTAAGGTTTAGAGAGCCCACAGGGTGGCACTAGATACCTTTGGTCAAAGTCCATAACCTAGTAAGCTAGTTCTAGAAAACAGAGATGGAGAAGAGCCTCCGGCTCAGCCAAGGTTAAAAATCAAAGTTAATATTAAAGACATCTTGTTCCTTTCTGGAGCAACAGTCCCCAGCCAAAACACACTTGAAGCTCTAATTACATACTTAAAGACATCAAAAATGCCAAGCGTAAGTTATACACAGCCTGTCTGTGGTGGAGCATATTTCTTCCAGTGGCAAATCTGCATCTGCTCCTTCGGACATACTTCATTACAAGTATTTGATCATCTTAAACCTGTTTACAAATACTCCCTCCTAATACACATATCTCAATCAATCTCTCTCTCTTCTGTCCTCCCCCTCCCCCTCTGCCTGCTCCCCCTCCTCCTCCTCCCCCCCTCCCCCTCTCCCTATATATATATTTCTTTCTCACACACAAAAACACATCCTGGAGTGTATCTTTAAGTGATTTTCTTTTTTGGTAAGAAATTATAATCACATCCCTATCAAATAATATTTACATTTCACCAGTTTCCTGTCTTTATCTTTTTGTAAGTTCCCAATATTCAAGTTAATGAATATCCCACATATAGGCATAAAATTTGGTGGGATAATTCTCAATTCAGATGACAAAAATCTTAAAATTTTAAAAACCATCACAAAAAGATCTATTTCTGATCCCTTCATAATCTTATATCAGTTATAATAAATTAGGAAAGTTCATTACTATTCTTTTATAGACAGGCAATTTTAAGGAATAACACCCAGCACTTGATCTTGAATAGATTTTCAGCAAATGAATAAAGCCTCAGAAATGCCTAAAAAAAACATCTGAAAAGCTCTAGTGGTTTAAGACTTTTTTTGTTACCCATTATCATGGCTTTCTTTTAAACTAAAAATCTCTTGGAGATGATTTAATAAAATGTGCTGATGCCTTGAGCATTTTAAAACCCCGAGTCAGTGCGATCTACTCACTTCATTCAGAAACATTTTGTGCAGACACAAGAATTTTTCCCACGACAGTAAGTGTATGTGTCTTGCATCCCAATTAAACCATAACAGCACTTTCTAGGTTTATAATCTACTTCTTAAAATGAGTATTTCAACTCAAAAGCACATGGCATACAGTAAACCAGAGTGCTTAAATAGCCATACCCCAATAATATATTGTATATATAAGGTATAATTATAAGAGTATTTTATATGTGAAATACCCAAAAGATTAAAGGGTATATGACTGTTAATGTGTGTTTATCTTTAGAAGTGGCAGTTATGGTCCTGCTAAGCTCAACTTTTCTCAGAATTTGAAAGAAGCTAAATTTTTAAATATGTCAATAAAATGAGAACTCCAATCCCAGGCTAGCTCCAGTAATGCGGAGAGGGGATAGGGTAGTGTGGGCAGCTAGCCGAAGAGCTGCCATTATTCTGCGTGACTTCAAGAAGTCCATGGCAGATTATGTGCAGACTGATGAATGGTGAACCCCCAGCCACTTAACATTAGCATAGAAAATAACACCTCTGTGCTGACAATGTAACTTTTTACCTTGATCTCCAACTCATAACCAAACAATTTGCAGACAAGACTCAGAAACTGCTTTTATTAAATTGAACACAAAATGCCAGTTATAATAACATCAAGCCTTTATCAGAAATCAGTACATAATTGAGGATACACAGCCAAAATGAGCCATCAACATAAGCAGTGTAAATTTTAAATAACTTTTGGATTTCTATATTCAATATGCAGAAGAAAATAAAACCAAAAGAGCAATTTCAATTTCATAATTCACAGCTGAATGGTTTTAATCCCATGACACTTTTGTCATTTCTGTAGCCCCAGAACAGAAACAGATTTCCAAAGCAGTGACTGGCACTTAGCCCCAAGAGCATTCATAGATGTTAAACCCCTGTAGGACACTGAGAAAAAGTTTCAGGAGTCAACCCTACTTTCACAGTTTTGGCTGGCACTGTTTAGCTATATCCTTTACAGAGGCATTGTTCTAGTGAAACAGCAAAAGCTGTCTTCAAAGTTTACCATGCCATTAAATAAAGGGTTCTAATGTCTCCCTTTCTAGGATTTTATCCTCTCATTGAAAACAAGAACTGCACTAAAATGCAACCTTAACAGTGAAAACAAAATCAGTTTTGCTTCTGGATCTAGAAGAGCATACATACATCCAAGGGAGGCAATTTATTGTCCTAGCAGATACATGGAATGCTTCAGAGCAGAGTCAGACATACTCTAGTAAGGCATTTCAAAGCAGACACACCATACCCAAATTGATTATTATGGGCAGCCAAGGATATCACAAGGTGAACACCAATTAACACAAAACCATGAAATTCTTACAAAATGACACACGATTTACAAGCCACAGAAAGGTGCTCAAGTTTCAAAAGAAGGCAATCAACGACCAGCCACTCTGAAAGAGTTTTGTTCCCATAAACGCCAGATTTGCAGAGTAGAAATAAAGTTTATATATGCTTTGCCCTAAGGTAATATGCGCATCGTTCATCCTGACACCTGGGGTTACATTTCCTTAAAAAAATATATTGTGTAGAGAATATACATGTAATCAGTGATATAGAACAATTATTTTCACTAGTGAGGGGGTCACTTAAGCACTTACATAGAAAGAGTTATGAATGAGTCATGAATGTCATTGAAATGCAAAAATAAATCTGATTAAACCTGCATTAGTTAGTATTCAACAGTGAATTGAGAATTTTAGCACTGCATTAGCTTAATGAGGAACTATGACCACAGAAAGATCTTTAAGTTCAAAAAAATCATGAAATACCTGAAAATGAGTCTAATGAGTCAAAATACACATATTCATTTTAAGGGCTCCAATGGAAATGTTCACTTATTTAGAAGCTATGAATCTGATCAAACTAACAAAATTAAAACAATAAAGTTTCAATTCTGACATACTCATTGCACCTTCACGACCTGGAGCAAGTCCATTAAATTCTTTGTCCACAAAAATATTGGCATAATAAAGGCATACATAAAGAAAAACATTCTAAACTGTACCAGTGTAAAGCTAAAGATGGTTACTAAGGCTCACAATCTCAACAACTCACTGTAATGTACAATCATTTTCAAGCCTGCTAGTATGGCTAGAGGAAGCACGGGCAATTATCATTCCCAGGGAATTCAAAGGCTTTATATAAATTAATGGTTTTAACTTTCTAAACTACTTAATCTGCTCTTAAAACAGCTAATCATCTATGGGTTTGACTCTACTCCTCTATAATTTCTGGTAGAACAGGTGAAAGTAGTGAAAGAAAATAACATTGAGAAAAGCAGTAGATTGAAATGAGGTATAAGCTGAATTAATAAACCCCAATCAGTAATTTACATTTTTTAAAGAAACTGCATAGTTCAGCAAAAATACATCATAACAAGAAGGACAAAGAAAAAATTCCTATGAAATTTTAAAATGTATGACAACTAAGCATTTAAAATGACCAACACCAGAAAACTTCAGTTTGAAAAGTTGTCTTCCCTCACTACAAGGACATATAAGAACAGAAACTACAAAGCTAAAAGTCCACAGGAGTAAAAATATGTTAATTGGCTCAGGTTATCGACTTCAAGAGTTCAAGCAACTTATGATCTAAACTTGATTGAGACACTGCTTCCTAAAGTATTAATATTTAAACAAATATTAAACTCTAGTAAATAACACCTATGCTGAGGTGTTTAAGGGAAATGTATTGTCTGAAATTTACATTGAAATGTATATTTTAAAAAACTCTATGGATTGATGGATAAATAGAGGAATAGACAGATACAAGGTAATAATACAAGTATAGTAAATATTGATTGTAGATTCTAGTATTGGGTACATTATAAAAATGTTCAACTCTGATACATGTTTGAGATTTTTCAAAATAAAATGTTAAGTAAAATGTTAATATTTCTACAATAAAATTAATTTAGCATTGTGTTTTAAAGACTCAAACTACTCAGCAATTTAGAATTGTAAAAATTATGTGAAGTAGGAAAAATTTTGCTTTGAAAGGCCTCAAACCTGATTTGTGAAGATGCTTTTTGTAAATGTGGAGACCATGGAACACAATTAATAATTACTGTGCATGACAATCTCTTCACACACTTCAGTTGCAAATACATATTATTTTCCTCTTTACAGAAGAGACAAGTTTGAAAAAAAACCACTGGAATGAAGTTCTTTCAAACATCAGTGTCAATCTCTCCTCAGTCCACCACACCACAGTTCACTAAATACAAATATAATATAAAGGTGAAAAGTAATGACTGTTGCCAACCTGGGACAATTGGATTCATTTTCAGAGTGTATGGTTCCTGATCAATAATGGTAACAATTTTATTCAATAGCAAATTGAGATTACATTAAGGGAAAAAAAATGTAGAACACAGAATTTACATAGACCGTTGCTATTCCAAGCTCCTGTTTAACAAATTTTGGTTAATGGCAATAATTCTGTCATCTCTTCTCTCTGTGAAATGTTAAAACTTGCTAAAGGCACTCATATTCTGGGCTTAACGGAGACAAGGTCACATGGGACCATAAACCAGTATTTTTTTTTTTGGTAGCTACCCAGAAAGGGAGTTTACAAATGATCCTCCCATTTATACTGGGAAGAAAAAGTCAAACAACTCTCAGTAGAAATGTCATATGAGAAGCTATTTACACAGCTACTTGTCCATTCAGTTAGACTGGTAGTAATAACTCACAATGGTAGGAATCCGCAGCCAAAAAAATAAAAATTATAATTAAAAAAGGCAACAACAAAACACTCTTTATTATGTGTGAAACTGCTTAACAGTGATTTGGTTGGTAAAAAGAAAAGGAAGTCGGTAAGGTAGAATATATTTTAAACATCTCTTCAAAGCCTGCATGAAGTCTATACTGACAAAATACTTCTCTATTTGTAAAGCAGCTCTACTGTCCTTGGTATATGCCTCACCGAGTTCCCCACAGAGTACTTCCAGCCTAAGTTCTGACACTGAGGAAACAAATCCACCATTCCTAGGCCTCTTGCAGGGGATGCTATGCCAAACAGTTACATTTCTCCCCCACACAAATACATTTTACACAGGTCACTGCCGAGTACCCAAACTGTCACTGCTCACAGTCCCAGTCAATTTGGGAGTGAAGGAATCATAAATCCCACAGCTGATCCTTAAAATCTATCTACAGAGGAAGATTTAAATATACATCTTTTTATCCTCGACAAAGTGTAGCTAGGTAGCTATAGCAACTATCCCCAGTGCTGCAGAACAGCTCTGTAAGTAAGGTGGAGAAGCCTGTGCTTCCTTTCAGCTGTTTAAGTCAGAGGGACATAGGATGATCTCAGAGAGCCACGATGCTTCATCCAATCTCAGGGTTTCAAAAACCCCAAACGGTTGGCTAAGTGTACCAACTCATGAGAAGGGACAAAAGGTGGGGAAGAGTTCGAGGAGGAACTTTTTCAAAATGAGTGGTACAAAACAAAATAATTACTCATAGAATTCAGTGCAATAAGAGACAGGCAGACAAGTGTAATAAACAACATGCACATATTTACAAGTTGCAGCACGTGATACACAAAGACAAGACCACAAAGTATTTTCGGCTCAATGTGGAGTTAAAAGGATTACATGGCACACTCAGTTTTGTCGCTCAGCTTTTGGAGAAAAAAAAACACTTCAAAGGCATATGCAATCCAATCTTTTAATTGGAACATGGAATTTTTCCTTTACAACTACTTGCCCTCAGTATCTTAGAAGAGTTTCTAATTGTCATCTTCTAACACTGATTTTGAATGACAACTTACACAAAGATATTCACAAAGAGACTGGATGCCATGAGTTCTTTCAGATGATCACTGAAATCTCCTTATCTGAACTGACTAAAGATTTTCTGTTGTTTAGGCCTCTGTCCATCCTTGTATACAGCATATAAAAGATATTAACATGATTCCTGGGGAGCACAGGGTGCAAATTCTAAAGCACGTTACAGAGCAGGACTGGACTTCACAAAATGAAATCAACAGAGACCACATATTACTGACTGCAGTAGTAACGACGACCTTCGTTGACAGGGAAAAGACACTGTCCGTAAGGAATGCATGAGTATAGGAAACTGTACCATGCAGAGATGTACTTATTTAGGCATTTCCTTTCAGACAATCTCTGTCACCCTTGTCTTCACCTATGGAACACAGGAGAATACTGCAAGGTAACAAGCCTAAAACACAACCCACTGTCACAGAGATTTTTGGGGTAAGGAGGTTTGGGAATATATGTATGTAACCTCTATAAATAATCATGGAAGTTATTTATCAACTTCTTAGAGTTTGGAAATGAAGCAACAAACTGAGTTATTGTAGGCAATATGGTATCTAAAGTGTCATATAAAACAAATACATAGCTCATTTTTAGTGCAAAGAAATATAGCACGTAAGAAATAACACTATAAATCTAACATTTTTCTTTAAAAGAAAATGTGTGTATGCATTCGTAACATCCATTAAGGGCACTGGGAGACTGGAAACCTGAATACACAAGGCCAGGAAAACTATCAAGGCCTTAAATCCACTGCTTTTTGTATATACAGTAGACTCTCCGTTAACTGGACTCAAACAACCGGTACTCTCAAGCAACCAGCTGCCAGTTGCTTGAGTTCCAGTTAACGGAGAGTCTACTTACATTTATCCGGCATCTACCAATCCCCATGGGTGCCGGTTAACTGAGAGTCTACTGTAAATATAATGAAATTGTTAAGTGGGGAGAGTGAGGAAAACCCTTCCTTCAGTTTTATTTGCAAAGGACAAAGTGGATGAATGCCACTTTTACAAAATGTAAATTCTTATCCACAATCTTTTACTGTGTTCTGAAATAAGGATTCAATAAAACCTTCCCTATGTATGTGTGTATGAATACACATACAGAAAGGAAAAATGAGATTTTTTTAAATAATCATAGAATGAAGTGGCCAGCACTGTAATATTAAAATCTACCAAAAAATTGTACTAGCAGCAAAATGAATAGCCTACTGACCAATAAAATAAGATCAAAATTGCTCTAAGCTAATCAATTGTACTTTACAGATTATTGCGCAATGGGCTATTATACTAAAAGTCACAGGTCTAGATAGAATCTCAATAGAACATTATTTCATTCTTCTGTGTCTGAGAGAAAAAAAATTTAGTAAACAATTCTACTTTTAAGAAACCACCACTTCAACAGAAGAATAACTTGATATTGTACCAGAGGTTAATCAAAAAATTGAATTTTAAATATGGATCTAGACTGTTCAAAAATTGTTTAGAAGTATTAAAAGACAGAAATGATGACTATAATTTCCTTTCTCCCCATCTCTTTGCCTACAGCATTCTCAAGGAAAAACTGGAATTTTTTTTTTTTAACTAGTAATATAAGCATCCAAAGATACTTACAGTGCAAAGCTACTGCTCTATATAAACTTCTATGTGTCCTTTCAAAGGAGTATGGATGAGCACCAGTCTTATCCATGTAAATACAGAGAGTAGATAATACAGTTAATGAAAGTTCATAAAGTACTCCATTAGTTAATCTAGACATACACTAGAGCTTTATTTTAAAAACAAAATGCAAAAATAATAATACTGTTATAATTATCAGATACCAAATAATCTATAATGGATTTCTATTATCTTTAAGTAAGCTGAATTACAAAGAATGAAATCATGTATTTTTCTACTGGAAATGAGGATAGTAAAATTTGATTAACTTTTTTCATTCCTGTCCACCTATGAAACAGTAAGGTAGTGTCACCCCAATAAATTTAAGAAAAAAAAAAAAACAAAAAAAACAGTAAGGTAGTGGTATTTTTCCAGACAGCCAACAAACTAACAAGATAGAGAAAAATATAAGTAAAATGTAAGGATCAGTTTATCTAAAAAGTCTGCAAACCTAATATCAAGCAATCTAAATCTATGATTGAGACCATCATTTAAGTATAAGTTATTATCAATAAAGTAACTCTAAATTTAAAAAATCAAACACATTTTACATTTTCTAAAACCAGGTTAAAAAATTGTTTATATATATATCATATCTATCTTAAATTCACTGGATATTCAAATGTGGAGTTTGGAAATCCCACAACATAATTCAGGAATGAAAATGAGCTTATTAGACAAGTTAATTCATTGGGGGGCGGGGGGTTTGGGCAGGGAAGAGCAGGGGAAAAGGTAACATTTAAATGTATGAAATCCCTAACTGGAAATGAAGTTTCACTGTTTTGAAGTCCACAGCATATTGGAAGTGTCCGAATCCAATAAAACCTGCATTTCAATGATGGGAGAATGTGATAAAGGGGGAAATGTCCTGGGAAGGACCCTAACGCAGTTTATAATGGTGTGTCCTGAGTTGAGGTGGTGGTTCCAAAAAGCCTTGGGAAACTGAAATCTCTGCTTATATGTTTTTACTATGATCTGAAGTAAGAACTCAATAAAATGCTTTACTTAACAGTGCATAAAAGTAAAATTGCAAAAGAAGATGAAATGTTTAAATAGATAAAGCTCTAAGTGGTCAGGCTACTGATTGACCAGAATTTGGTCAAGATAAAAAATTATTTCTCATGGAGTAGGTTGGTCATCCGTTCCAAGTAACAACACAACTGACCTGAAAAAGCATCATGACCTAAGAAGCACGCTCTTTTCCTTCCCCAGTTTTGACATCCCATGGTACCACTGCAGGTCACATGTATTAACATTAAGCAGAGGAATGTACTCATACCGAGAGGACCACAAAGCAGGGCATGTTGACAGAAGGCAAACAACAGGCAGGCTGTGCGCTCTAGCCAAGTGCAGCGCTCACTACACATAGCCCAGATTCTCCATCTCGTTCCTGTACCGCTGTTCCGACACCTTGCTTTTATGTTGCTTGCTCTCTAAATGCTGCCGGAATTCCACCTCTTCGCCGGCCCCGACATTACACATTGAGCAGTAAAACTGGCCACTTGGAGTCACGCACATGGCCAGATCACGCGGAATCCTCTGCCGAGAGCGGCGATTGAAGTACGGACCTGCTGAAGCCAGAGACAAAAGGAATGGATTCACTTCAAAATACTCACTGAGCGAATGACAATCGTCCGATCAATTATCACTGTAATTTGTATTTCTAAGTTCAAATTATAAAATTCACAGATTGCTAGCTTCAAATGAAAGTGAAGTTAATGGATTTTTTAAATTACAATTTTATACACGTTCAATCTAAAAGCTAAAATGATTCCTCTAACTATTGGCAAAAAGGTTACTGTAGAGCCAAACCCAAATTCTAAATGACAATGTCTCTAAAAAGTCAATACAATTATTTAAAAAATTTAATTTCCAAGCATTATGTGAAAAAGTTTAAAATTATGCTAATCTTTAATCTAAAAATTCTATTTCTAAGAATTATCCTAAGATAATATTAAGAATTTGTGCATAGAGATGTATAAACAATGACTTTTTTTTTTACATTTAAATAATTTATTATTTACATTAATTTCTACTTTTCCAGAATAGTACAACTATTGATTAGCACAATTTATACATTTATTTAATCAGTATTTATAAAAGCTTTGGGGTGGGGATGCAGCAGGCTTGGGGAAAGGAGAGATTAAAAAATGCAGGGTCCTGCAGAAGTAACACCCTTTTTATGAGCTGTAATCTATACATAACAATGTCTTCACTACTTTTAAAAGGGCGTTACTTCTACCAGACCCTGTACCACTTGAAAAATCACGGAAATGACTATAATGGAAAACCATGCAGTCTCTAAAAATAATAAAAACTCTTTACTAACATGACAATGGGATTATAATATGCTATTAAATCAAACAAGAATATCACAAAATTTAATTACATTTCTATTTTAAGAAGTAATATATAGAAAGACTGGAAGGACATATACAAAAATGTTTGTGGAATTGATAAAATTTTATTTTCTTGTGTTTACATAACTGATTTCTTATGCTAGACTATTAGCTTAATTTTTTGCTTTTCTTTTCTACTACAATAAATATTTCAAGCGTTTCTCAAAATATTAGTTTCATTCCATCCTACAAATATGATATATTTTTATTACTGTTGGGTTATAAGAATTTTTAACATCCAATATAATTTCTTTTTTGATGCATGAGTTATTTAGAAGTGTTTTTAAATTTCCAAACAAATAAAAATGTGCTTTTTATATTTTTGTTACTGACATCACATTTAATTGCATGCTAGTCAGAGAGCACAATCTAAACTGTCTTCTATCTTCAAGTTTCTTTTATCTAATATTACAATAATTCAGCTATCTCAGTTTCCTTCATTTTGGCTAAATTTTTAAATCTAATCTTATACTCTTTCTCCTGTAACTGGAACTTTAGCAGATTTACATTTATCATAATTACTGATATACATTGAGAGTTTTACTAATCATATTACATTGTGCCTTTTTGTTTTGGTTTTTGTTTGTTTTACTGTTCACATGACGACCTGTGCTGGTATGCACTGGAGGCTGGGGCCGGGGGCGGGTGAGGGACTACTCAGTCCTACTTTCCCTACTACAGATAATCAAAAAGTGCAGAAAACACTCCTATAAACTAGTACTTCTGAACTGAAGGTATATATCAGTATCACTGAGGAAGCATTTTCAAAACATACATATGTCTGGGTCCTACTCCAAATTTACTGACCGAAACCTCTAAGTCATGGTTCAGGCATGTGCATTTTATAAAAACTCCCCAGGTGAGTCTGCTTCACTACCCTGGTTAAACACCATTGCTATGATGTTTTTTTATTTTCCGCAATAAATGGGGATTTAACAGGGTGCAACTTTAAACCAAACAACCCATTTTTATAATGCATTTTACATTGCTCAGATGGCAAATACCAGAAGAAATATAAAGGGAGTGTGATAAAAGACCGTAAAACATAAACCATAGTTTAAAATGAAAATAAGTAATATGCTAAATAGAAAATAAATAAATAAATAAATAAATGAGACCTGAAATAAACACCAGCTTGAAAAGCCACTAGACCAAAAAAACAATAGCTAACTCCAATTTCTCAGGGCTATCTATTACTGTTAAAAGAAATAAAAATAAAGGAGATCATTTGCAGAATGTAGCCAAGGCATGTGGAAATCCACAAGATACCTGAATTATTCTGCACTGTATACATATTTCTCCTATTAGGCATCATCTTATATTCACTCCCTTCTTTCCGGGTCCTCCGTTGACCGGCCTCTGAGGATTCCCTGGAGAAAAGAAATTTTAAAAGAGTGAGACTTTAAAACAGGGATCCCTTTCAACTCTTTCTCTCTAAAGACAGTCAGTCCCACACAACACTGTGGCCTCAGAGAAAATGGCAATACCTACGAGAATGAGTTACTCTGAGCTTCAGCCAGCCGCAGTCTCTTGGCATGATTCTTCCCTTGATAGTGAGCCTGAGCCACAGCCGGAGAACTGAAGGAGGCATCACAGAGCTTACAGTAATCATTCTCTGTGGCCAGGATCACTCTGCCTCCCGGCTTAAAGGAGCCCATCTGACATCAAAGACACAAGAAACAAGGTTAAAAAAAATCTGGAGCTTGCTCCCTCCTTCTCCTCAAAGTTCCTTTTAAGAGTTGAAAAATAACCAAAGGTTATGGCATGACCACAAGGAAATAATTCATCCCAGGGGAAAAAAAAAAAAAAAGGAATAAAAAAGTCTAGGAGACACCTAATCATGGTTTTGCATGATAATCACCAATGTATCAAACCAATGAATGGCTCATTGTTATTTCATTAAAGAAATATTTTTTTAAATGTTTAAAAACCCAGCATGAAAGGTTTAGGGCAGCGGTTCTGAACCTGTGGGTTGCGACCCCTTTGGGGGTCGAACGACCCTTTCACAGGGGTCGCCTAAAACCATCAGAAAACACATATCAGATATTTACATGACGATTCATAACAGTAGCAAAATGACAGTTATGAAGTAGCAACGAAAATAATTTTATGGGGGTCACCACCACATGAGGAACTGTATTAAAGGGTCGCGGCACCAGGAAGGTTGAGAACCACTGGTTTAGGGTAATATAGGTAAGGCCTAAATGCACATTATCAGAAAAAATAAAGTGTGCCCAGAATCCATCAACAAGCATTCATTGAATGCCTAGTACTTACAGGGCATGCTACCTGATGCAGAAGCTAGGAACAGACATATGAGTATATTAGAAAATGAGCCCCTGCCCTCAAGGACGCTACAGATGTAATACAGAGTGGCCTAAAAGTAGGTATACAGTGTGGCATATCTGCATTGGTTTACATTGTTTATTACATTTACATTTGTTTAACACTGTTTAATCTTGTAAGTGCTCAAAATGTCTTTCATCAATGTTGCAACATTCCCCGAACCTGTCCAGTACACTGTACAACACAAATTCCAGTCTGTTGCTATGAATTTCACTGATTCAACTATATACCTACTTTTAGGCTATTCTGTATAATTAGGGGGAAATACTCAGAAGATCCAGACAATTTTATTCATGTTGAGAAATGATGAGTTATGGGAAATCAAACGCAGTGCCTGGAAAACAGTCAGCACTCAATTATTATTGATGGGTTAACAAAAAGTGACACACTAGATTTTTTTTGGAGGAGAATAAATACACAAGAGTCTGAAAAGCATATCTGAAAAGCACCAGCTGAAGGAAATAACACTGTTTTACCTAGAAGGGAAGATTTTCTGGGGACAGGAAAAATCACAAAGGGCTGTGCAATGAAAGAAGGCTAAGGCTGTTTGCCCAGAAGGGTGGAGCTGGTGGCGAGCAGTCCCCAGCAAACAGTAGTCATCCAGTTCTAGAGCAGCCTTCAGGAATGAATACCGTGACAACTACACCACCTGAAGATCTCTCTGGGAATTTTCCTTTTCTCTGATTCTGTTTTTAAAATATTTTAATTTACTCCCATGAAATCACGAGGATGAAGGAATAGCTGGTATTGTGATCCATACTTTAAGAACTAAAAAACTGACATTCAGAAAAGTAAAATTATCCCATGTTGGTTAGGAGTAGAGGTCAAAAGTCAAAAACAATTCTTGTACCACCACCTTACAAAAGTTGTAACTCCACAGACAACTTTTTACTTAGCTTACCTGAGCTTCTCATAAACTTCTAGGTGAGACCCTAAGAAGAAGTGTAAGTAATACCTCTAAGTTACTGCAAGCATTATTTGAAATCAGGGTCCAGGATGAGAATGAGGCAAGGCAGGCAGGCACCTGCCATGGGCACAGAATATAAGAGAGTACCAAAACACTCAGCCATCAAGATAACTAACATTTTAATGGAATGTTTTTACAAATCAAACCCAACACCAAAAACATCTATGAGGAACATACCAAAAATGTAAGTAAAGACAGAATCAGTAATCAGTGCCATGCCAACCTATAGTGCAAGCTGAGGCAGTAACACTTCCTCGATTTTTGTTTCTGACCTTTTGTTCACCACTGATTTTTTTACATTAATTTTGAATTTTTAAAATATTTTGACTACTGAGTTTTTTGTCTCCCGGTTAAACTTAGTGCCCAAGTCAAGAGCATCCTCTCCTCACCCTAATATGAGCCCTGAATGAAATAATGCACAGAAAGTGCTCAGCAGAGTGCCTGGCGCAGTAGATACTCAATTAGTTATTATTTATGACCATCGTATTGTTCTATGGACAAATAATACTTCAAAGACAGATTAAGGAATAGATCCATATTTCAGAGTATTAAAGTATAGGAATATCTTGCTTGAAATACCTGCTATATCTTTCAAACAGTGAAAGGAACTCTGCCCTCAAGCAGAAAGAGT
This sequence comes from Lyroderma lyra, assembly GCA_004026885.1. Taxonomy (NCBI): domain Eukaryota; kingdom Metazoa; phylum Chordata; class Mammalia; order Chiroptera; family Megadermatidae; genus Lyroderma; species Lyroderma lyra. Next base: position 78,647 of record PVJL010003994.1, read on the forward strand.
TTATACAGGTTCTGTACACAGAGGTTAAAAAAAAAAACAATCTTGCTAGAAGGCAACATACGAGTATAAAATAAATGGTATTAACTGTAAAGATATAAATGTTTTAAAATCTCTTTCTATTCAGGGCTAGCTGGTTTTTATTCTAGCTTAGCCTAGACATTCAGGGTCATTTAACCCAGAATTTTGAGAAATGGATAGAGAAAGACTCATGAAACAATATGTTTCATCATTTCATGCATCCCAGCCAAAGCTAATGAGAAGTCTCAATGTTCAGGGATTTCGGCGTGCATTAAATCCAGCACTATAGTTCAAAGAGTTAAAAGCACCAAATGGGACCTTTCAAGAGTTATTTGCCCAGCTGTACCTTGATGGGCACATGGGTGACAAACTTCACCCACGGCCATCTGTGCACAGGACAGCTCCCACCCTGACGCACGTGTCTCACCTGCGGAGGGACTGGCACTGCTGGAGGAGCCACAGGTTCGACCACACCGCTCATTCTGGCAGGAGGAGGACAGCTGTTTGCTGCATAGTAATTTCGGAGTTTCTTACCATGGTTTTTACCCTAGAAGTAAAATGAAATGGGTAATCATTTTCCATGGGGAAAACTGTCACATTAATATAGTTATTGAAAAGAAAAGAAGAGGGAAAAAAAGGGCGAGCAATACTAACTATATTTTATACAGTATGAGGGTAAACAAACCACTAGCTAGATGTGATTACTGGATCTTAAAGTAAGAGACTACTCTTTAGTTCTAACAGAATGATTAAATTTATCTGGGAAGGATAAGGGAACAAAGCCAAAAGAAATTAATTTCCTATGTATTTCTGGAAAAATATCACATCTTCCAGTCATCTGTGTCCTTGCCCAACTTGTTGTCATTCATATGCCACTGCCTAAATATGAATGTCATGATACTGATCTAATCTACTTCACAAGCCTATAATAAAATGGATAATCCAATTACGTTTTACAGGAAAAAAAAGAAGATAGCACTTACAGAATATCTTTTTACTTTGTGCATTAGCTCCTTTGCTAATCCTCTAAGAGGAATTTCTTAGACAGCTGAGGAAATAGAGTGGAGAGACCTCCTGCCAACGCCCTTAGCAGGGCCACAGCTTGGGGCCTGAGCCTGAGGCAGGCCTTCCGAATCCAGAGCAAGGCCTGTTCCACTGCGCACAATGGCTGCAGGATGCACTGCGAGCCTCCACTCGGATGGATTCGCCTCTCCTGTTGCATTTTCTTTAAGTCATTATTCACATGACTATCTTCCTTGAACGGATACAAACTGGTGGGAAGGGGGTCAGTGGTCTGAAAGCATTCTCAACGAGGGTAATAGTATTATTATTCTTTGAACTGCATGGTAAAATTCAAGCCAGTAGTGTACACAAACATTTATTCACCATCTACTATATGCTAAGCCCTAAAAATAAATAGGACTAACACATGCTCTGGAGGAGACAGATACTAAGCAGTAGTTAAAGTACTGAGCTAAGTTCTGCTTTCTGACCACTGGAATGCCCTAAAGGTACTCTTACTATGGTCACAGTGACCTCCAGGGAGTCTAATCCAGTGGTCACATCTGTGCCTTCATCACAATCTAATTCTAAGCAACAGGAAACAATTGACACTTCCTCCTTCTACTGTCTTCATGACTCCCTTACACCTCTACCTCTCATTCTCTACAAGCTGTGGTGTCCAAAGCTCTACCCTCAGCTCTCCTCTCTCTCCACCTATCCACAAACTCAGAGTAATCTCACCCAGCCTCATAGCTTTAAAATATAATCAGTTGGTGACCTCCCAAATTATCTATCTCTGTCCCTGTTATGGACTGAATGCTTGTGTCCTGCCAAAGATCCTATGTTGAAATCTAATCCCAAAATGATGGTTTTAGGAGGTGATTAGGTCTTGAGGGTGAAGCCTAACTAGTCCCCTTTTATGAAGAGGCCAGAAGGACCCTTGCCCTGTTTCTACCATGTGATGACATAAGCAGAAGTTGGCTATGTGCAGTCTGGAAGAGGGTCCTCACCAGAACCCAACCATGCTGCAGCCTGACCTCAGACTCCCAGCCTCCAGAACTATGAGAAACAAATGTCATTTGTTTAAGCCACGAGTCGATGGTATTGTGTTCTAGCAGCCCCAACCGACTGAGACAATCCCTAACCTTCAGAGCCATCTATCCAACTGCCTTCCTGCCATTCGTACACACTTTGCAGTCTTAAGGGACACACCCAACTTAAAATATCTACAACGTAACTTTTGATTTCTCCCCCACAAACTTTCTTATCACTGCCACTAGTTATCCACATAAGTCAATGACATCCAGGAGTCCTTTTCTTGATTCCACCCTGCCTTAAAACCAACACATCTAATCCATCAGCCAGTCCTGTCAGCCGACCTCCAGAATGTCCCCTAAGTCATTCTCTTTCTTTCCATGGACACTACCAATACCACAGAGATCCAAGCTACCAACATTTTCACTCGCAGCAACAACTCCTCTCGCTCTTGTCCTCCTCAAATTCTCCTCAAATCAGCCCAAGTGATCATTTTAGACATAAATCAGATCATGTCACTCTCTCATGTAAAATCTTCCAGGGGTTTCCCACTGGACTTCAAATCAACAAATCTTACCTAGGCCCTACAGGACCCGGCCCTGTGTACTTCTCAGATTTTATTTCATACCACTCCCCTTTCCGCTGCGCATCAGGCTCCTGCCTCCCTGGCCTCTCTGTTCCTTAAACACACCAAACTCATTCTAGCTCCAGGGCCTTTGTACTTGCTGGGCTTCTGCCTAGAATGTTCTTTCAGATGGGTGCATGGCTGGTTCCTTCTTTTCGTTCAGGTCTCAACTCAAGCAGCACCTCACTCAATCTGAAGTGTCTGCCCACCTCCACCTACTACCCCGCCACATGCTCTCCATCACACAACCACATCATCTATTTTTACTGTATCTTAGTTCCACTTATCACTACCTAAAATAATATTGTTCGTTTACTTGTGTTTTTCTCTTTCCTACCCCCTGGAATGTAGACTCCTTGAAAATAAGAAACTTACCAGTCTTGTTACTATTCTACCCCCAATGTTTAGAACAGTTTCTATCAAATAGCAGGCAGTCAGTAAATATTTGCTAGATAAATGAATCAAGTAGTATAATGGAGAAAAACAAAGTGCTAGCACACCAAGAAGGAATTTCTTACTTCTGCCTGAATGTGTCATGGAAGTCCTCCCTGAAAAGGGGATACTCTGGAGCGATCTTTTTAAATGAGCAAAAGTTTACCAGGCAGCTAAGGAGTGAGGAGAAAGAAAGTTGTGAGCAGAGTAAATAATCTGAGCAAAGCCCCAGCCTGCTGGAGAGAAATGGTATGGTATTCAGGATCCTTTGGAGAAGAGGAGGGGGCAGTGACATTAATCCTTAAGGGTTTCATCCATGATACAGAACTGGGACTGTAGAGGTAGCTGAGGAACTCTGCTGACTTTAAACAAAGCAGTGATATGATTGGATTCCATTTATTAAAGATCATCCTGGGATCAGAATGGGAGATGGATCAGAGCAAATCAAAGCTAGAAGGTGGGAATATAGAGAAGAGAGCCAAAAACAACCCTAGGACGCTAAAATATAGACTGTAGTAGAGAACAAGGATCCAGAAAATTAGACTGAGAATGCCTGGCCTATGGAGTAAAATGAAAACCAGAAACGTGTAGTATCATGGAAGCCTAGAACAAGGTGTTTCAAAAGAAGGGTCTAGTTAGATATAGTATAACCCAGAAACTCCACTTCCAGGCATCACCGAACAGAAAACACATGTAAGGACCTATAAGAATGTTTCTAGAAGGACTATTTGTAACAGCTGAAAAGTGGAAACAACTTAAGTGGCCATCTACAAGATAACGGATGAAGTGCAGTCTATGCATACAATGGAACACTTTATATAGCTGTGAAAATAAACATTCTAGGGTCATGTATGGCAGCATGAATGATTCTCATGACAAAATGTCGAATAAAAGAAATGAGTTGCAGAAGAAAATATTTAAGAATAATCTTTTTAATTGGAGATTAAAAACTAGAGAAACCACTACTTATTATATAAGGAAACACATATGTAGCAAAAGTGCAAAACAAATATGGGAAAAATAAATACCAATTCAGTATAAGTGACTACATTTGGGAGCACAGGAAGGGATACAATTGGGAAGGAATACAGGGGGCTTCAATTGAATTGGTAATTTTCACTCTGTAAACTAAATGGCAAATACACAAGCTAATTCTATTATTTTAAGTATCCTTTTAGGTTTGAAGGATTTCTTGATAATTTAAAACAACAATAACAAAAAAGGGAGTGGTTTACCAGGTCAAATGTTACTGTGAGGCCAAGGACACAGAAGCATTGCTTGGATTTGAAAAGACAGAGGTTGAGAGTCACTTTGATCAGAACCATGTCAGTAGAGTAGTGGGGGATAAAAGGTATCTGAAGCGGCTTCAGAAGAGAATGGGAGATCTGTAAACAGGGACAATCAATACAGGCAACTTTTTAGAAGAGTTCTACCGCAACAGGGAGCAGAGAAATGAAGTATGGAGTTAGAGGGGGAAATGGGTCAGTGAAAGATTATTTTAAATATGGGTTTCACTTAGCCTACTTTGCATAATGACAGTAAGAAGTCAGTAAAAAAAAAAAAAAAAAAGAAAGAAAGAAAGAGACAAGATGATGCAGGAGCTAAAGCATGGCTACAGGAGCACAGTCCATGAAAAGGCAGAAGAGAGGGTACACAGGACTATGGGAGCGGTCAACTTCAGTTAGTTTCAGGTATTTTATTTTCAAAGTAATACCCACAGTAGCATTCAAGCAGATATTGCATCCATAACATCATGGCAATAATGGCAACTAACAATTTTTGAGCATTATGTGACTAACAGTGTTCTACAGAATTCATAAATGTTATTTCATTTAACCTTCATAAAATCTCTATCAAGTAGGTATAATTATTATTCCCACTTTACATATGAGGAAACTAAGCTCAGAGGGTTAAAAACTCACCAAGAGTTTTCAGATAGCGGGGTGGCAGCTGCCTGGATTCACATCTCCCTATATATCCTCTACAAATAATACATAATGGTAAGAAAAATAAATAAAACTGAACACAAAGCATGCCTTCCACATAACGAAACCCTGCAGAAATGTCCAGACTTCAAAATCACTGTAGGTAAAAACCAAATATCAAATCCCATCACTCATACTCTTTTCATAAGAGCAGTCTGACAAAAACTATAGGAAAGAGAGAAGAGGGCCTAGCAGAAGACCCAAAACTGCTTTATAATCACCCCCAGAAGAAGGAAGCCCCTAAGTATGTAAACAGTAAACCATGGCCAGTCATTGACTGCTGACAAGGGGCTTGAATGTACCCATGAGCTGAAGTGGTCATCTTCAAAGTGGCTTCTGGGGGAGAAAAAGGAAACAAGGGAGAGGCACCTTTTGACAACTGGGAGATGACAGGGAACAAGAAGCAAATCAGGAAAAAGCTAGTGTGCAAGATCCCCTCCAAAAAAACAAACAAACAAACAAAAAAACAAAACATACACACACACACACAAAAGCTGTCTGGAAAGTATCCAACCATGTAATATGAATTACAGAGGCATTTACGGCGGGATTTTTTCCGCACAGCCCTCATACATACATATATATACACACACATGTACATGCATATATACACATACACATACATACACTAATTAACTAGACTTTGCTACAGTGATAGGAGAGGTTTCCAATGAATTAAGAATTTCATAAGTTACCCAAAATCCACAAAATGAACAGATGAAAACTGATCGAGTCTACAAGCGCTTTCTGGAAAGCATTCAGCCATGTAACCATTCTCCTTATATTGACAGTGGCTGGATTTCTTTCCGGACAGCCCTTGTACACAAAGTTACTACCAAAAACTCAACAGATCTCAGCAAATGAATATAACTCCCCCATACCCCAAATAACAACATGAAACAGGAGAAAACCACTGATATATTCAAACAAGAACTTGGGGATAGGAAAAAATCACCTTGACTCAGGAATTCAAAATGTAACCAAAAAAAAAAAAAGAGCAAAACACAGTTAAAAAAGAAAAGAAGGGTAACTGAACTCAGGAAAGGAAAAGAGAATCATGTCAAAAATGACTAAGTATAAGTGCCAAAGGAGAACAAACTCAAATGAAAATGTAGTAAGAGGCATGGAAGAAAGAAAAGAAATCAAGAAAATAAAAATGATACAATAAAACATTTTAAAGAGTTAGAGAGGAAGCACTGGAAATGGAAGACAAGTAAAGAAGGAATAACTTATGTAAAACTGGAGTTCCTGAAGGAAAACAAAACAATGAAATGGAACTAATACTTGAAACTGTTAATTGTCCATAATTGCCTAAAATTGTCCAAAGGTAAATGAAGACCTGAATCTAAATATTGAAAAGGCATACCAGGTATCTGGGAAAATTAACTCAGGACAATCAAATCTGGGGTATATCTTTTTAGAGATTTAAGAACTCGAAAAGGAAAAATACTTCAAGCTCTTCAGGCAAAAAGATGAAATAACTTACAAAAGCAAAATAATTAGAATGACATCCACAACAATGCAAAACAAAACAATAATGGAGGAGCATTTTTTAAAAATTTAATAAAAGTATGAACCAAGGATTTTATGTCCAGTCAACTATCTCTGTATCAAGTGCTAAGACTACAGAAAAACATTTTAAATATAAAGACCTCAGGAACTCAGGACTCAGAAGTATTCCTTGAGGGTTCTATTGGAGCTTAATTTAACCAAGAAATGACTTGGAATTTACCAAAAGGGCGATGGCGCATATATATATATGTGTATATATACACAAATACACACACACACACACACACACACACACACACCCTCATCCCCTCAGCTTAAAAAATTCAAAACTCAGGCCTTGGCTGGGAAAGTGATCCCTTACAGCAGTATTCCATGGACTGCCTTTTATCCTTGGGGTTATAATGATGGACCCAAGTTTCATCACCTGTAATAATCTTTAAGAAATCCTCACCCTCTTTTACAAAACTTTCCAAAAAATTGGAGGAACTTTTTTCCACTGTTAAGAACTCAGTAACACCAAGTTGTTTGAACTGAACATCTGAACACTCTGCCATTTCGATGTGGACTGGGTGAAAAACGTAAGCACTGTGTGTTCAAGGTCAGGAATGATGGAGGAGAGATACTATGTGAATAGGCAGAACTTGTTATATCTAGATACATCTAATGTAACAAAAAAAATTTACAGTGGAGGCAAAATTTATCAGCCTGCCCTGTGCACACACATACATGTATATGCCAAAATCAGTACTTTAAGTTTTGAGATACCATCTAATTGCACTCTCTGAATTGCAAATTAAGATCACTACATTTAGCATCATAACGCTAGAACTACTTTTTTTGCATTTGTTCTGTCTCTTTCTCTCTCTCTCTAAATAATCTAATACACACAGTAGCTTGTTACTGGCTACTAAATATTACAAGTAGAAATCCATGTGTGTGATACATTTTAGAAAAGTACATTGAGTAACTAGTTATTTTCCAAATAAATATGCAAATTAGCAGATAAATGGGTTGACTTTAGTTTTAAAGTGTGGATGCCTTAGCAAAATCTGTCCATGCTTTTTGCTTGTTGAACTTTCTATTAATGACCTTTCATCTTAAAGTGGCTCTTCTTCCATCATTTATGCTGCTGATACAGTGCTGTGTTACTCCAGGCCAGGCTGGCCCTAAGTAACCTGAAGGCTACAGATTTTAATAAAATGAAGACATGTTTTTCCTCTAAAGGTTTTATTTTAAATTAAGATCTAACTCAAGCCAAAAATAGGTAACCTCATTAAAAATAAAAGAGCAGCTAATGGTATTTTGAAGCACCCTGACCAGTTTTGGGAATGGAATAAAATTAAACCTGTGGTGACCACAAACACACATGGGCATTGCTAAGGCAGCTCCGGCTTGGGAACACCGGGATGTCAGGGAAAGAGGGGAATGAGCTTAAAGGGAAGTATTTATTGAGCAGCTTTCACTGTGTGTCCTGGATTACTGGCACATGATACAGTCAGACTCTAGTGTAACACTGCTCAAACCAGACCAAGGGTTGTTTACAATACCCTGCACAATTTGAAACGTTACATTTCAACAATGGCATGAATGAACTAGATGATTTTGAGTAATGTAATCACAGTGATTTATCACTTCACAGAAATGTGTTTCTAGCTTATCAACAGGTTACCACTGATGCCTTTTATCTCACACATAACTGAAATAATGAATTGTAATCTTGGTATCACTCTATATTGAAAATTACAAAACACATTTTTAGAGTTGAAATAAAACTTTACTTTCATCATCTCATTAACCACTTTGTTTTATTAGTCTACAGTCATTGCCATTATTGCCTATTTCTGGTTCTTGGTAAGCCTTACTCACTGGTCTTACCCTTGTCTTTAGTAGCATTTCAGTATTATATTGGTTTCAGGCGTAAAGCACAGTGGTTAGACTTTTATGTAACTTACAAAGTGATCCCCCTGGCAAGTCTGCACCCATCTGACAATATGGATCATTATTAGAAAATTATTAACTATATTTCCTAAGCTATACTTTACGTGTCCTTGACTATTCTGTAACTACAAGGGAATTCCTATAAGACTGTCAGCTGATTTCTCAACAGAAACTTTGCAGGCCAGAAGAAACTGGCATGAAATATTCAAAGTGATAAAAAACAAGGATCTACAACCAAGATTACTCTACCCAGCAAGGCTATCATTTAGAATTGAAGGAAAGATGAAGAGCTTCCCAGACAAGAAACAGCTGAAGGAGTTCATCACCACCAAACCAGTATTACAAGAAATGTTAAATGGATTTCTTTAAGAATCACTGTCTCTTTATGTACTCTTTGTATAGCCTTTGACACATCTTTCAGGCTAACATTTTAATGCTTTCTTTCTATATTGGTTCATCTACTTCCAGGTTATGGCCATGCTCTGATTGTCTATTATTCTGATCCTCTGATCCACATTCTTGACCATTTCTCTTATTGAAATCCAGATTTCACTTCTGAGATTTCCTAACAAAACTGTTCTACACTTTCATACATTAACTGCTTGCTTGGTCTCTCTGTAAAAATACTTCTCCCTCTTTAAGAATTATTAATAACACTGGTTGCAATCAAATCTTTGCTTCTACGCTCTTAGAAACATGCTATTATTACACCCAAACTTTTCATTTTCTATTATTAATAGGTTCTACTTTTTTTTTTTTTTTTTTTTTTTTTTTTTTTTTTTTTTTTTTTTTTTTTTTTTTTTTTTTTTTTTTTTTTTTTTTTTTGGTATGTGGTTAGTCCCCTGGCTGGGAATCGAACCCAGGCCACAGCATTGACAGCGCCAGCGCTGAAACCTTAAGCCACTACACCACCAGGGAACTCCCAGGTTCTACTTTCTTAGTACCCACTTGCTACTTCTTTATCTTTACTCTAGTTCTTAGCTGCTTAAATTATCCCTACTCATACAATCTGTCCCTTATCCTCCGACTTTTCTACTTAATAATTCTGATTATTAAGAAATTTACCAAAATTGTATTTCCCTTTTCTTATATTTTCTAATTTATGTATTAACTGTATATGACTGGTGGAGCTGAAATCTTGTCAACTAAAAAGTTCAGAGCACACACCACAAATGTAGATAGAGTAAAAAACCTAAATAAATGCTGATTCTGTTTCTTATCTGCTGTAAGCCTTATACTCCAATGACCCTGCACAAACTGAATTCTTTCTGTGCATAACTAGAAGCATCCATCACTGTCTAGAGACACAAAGTGATAGAGAAAAAAAAGACAGGAGGTGTAGGTATAATCCATGCACATATATCAAAATTACACAATGCCCTTCTACCATAAAAAGTCTTTCCTCACAAAAGTAGACAACTGTTCTTTAAAGGGCACACAAGTAGGTTTGTTCCCAAGTTAATGATTTATTAGAAGCTTTATACAGCTAAAATTCAAAACTTTAAAACTCAGGTTTGATTTTTCAAAGTGAGTCTTAGTCAATAAAACTGAACAATCCACAGAAATAAATGAAGAGGAACGCTATCACCGAGTTTTGGTTTGAGATGGATCATCCTAACAGACTCCACTCAAACAGAAGTGGTACACAGAGAGAATGAGAGTGGGGCTGGGGAAAAGGGGAAAAATATAAGAAAACCAGAAGATGCCATTATGAACTAATTATGACATATGCCAAGATCAGAGAGCTCTAATTAACCCAACTCTGCACCTGAGGGCAAAAGAAATCCAAACAAAAGGAACTCCAGGGAAGCAGTATCTTCCCCTAAATCCCAGAGAAAACAAAACACCATCAAAGTACTTCTGATGTAGTCACAGAGTGACACAATATCAGTCTTCAGAATCAAAACTAAACAAAAAAGACTTACCCCCAGAGTAAATAAAACCTAGGAGTTGAAGAAATTTAGAGTGGCACGATAGAAGAAATACCTGTATAAGTTATCTTTCTACCATACTGACTTATTACCACAGATACTCATGGAGAGAATGAACAGTCAAACCAATGATGACCCAGAAGACAAACTTTCACTCAGTGGTGTTTGGCCTTGATTGTTTCTCAGGTCTCTTTTCTCCAAAAGGTGAAATTATATCAATTTAAACAAGACAACAATCCATAATAAAAAGAAATACTGTACCCTCTTTTTCTAGCTAAAATTCAATTTTCTATTTGTTCTTAGGTAATAATACTCTTTAAATTTGTCTTTTCCACTAGCTACTCTACATGGAGGTGAAAGACTTAAACCTTAGAAATAATTATCAGTTAACACTAACAGGCTAAAAGAAACCAGAATATGCTTCATATGACTGCAGGGTAAGGCTCAATACTGTCATTTTATTTTCATTACAGAAAGACACCTGTGTTGTCCTTAGCAGTGATAGGGTATATAGGAAGAGTCAGAAGGCAAAAAAGAAAAGCGTAAGATACAGAGACAAAGATCACCTTAAACTGACACCAATTATGTTAGTTGAAAGAGAATATTTATAAGACTAATACTCCTAAGCAAATTGGACATTGAACTGGGTTTGGTACATCGTGCTTCAAACACCTATTCTCCTTAGGATCACAGGTTTGTATACCAACACAGACGACATCCATTTGCTTACACTGGCAGGTAAGCTATCAAAAGCCACACAGCTAAGTAGAGAAGGTTAGGACCCCATTCTATAAAAAGTGATACTAGATTTTGTCGGGTATAATACACACTTCTTTGCCCAAATTTGTCAGGGAAAAATAAAGATGCACATTATACGTGGGTAGTACTCATTCTGTATCTATATAAATGTTTCTAATTCTTTTATTTATGCTTATGAGTTAAAAATGTAACTCTAGAAATCAATAACAATATCCATATGCAAAATAATACCCTAGAATACAGTATTTTTTATATAAAAAAAATTATACACAAAATTTCTTGTACTATAATGTTAAATTATATATGTTAATGCTAAAATTCTTTTATAATACAAAAAACAATTACCTAAGTATAAACAAATAAAACTTTGAATTAAAAAAGTAAAACAAAAGAATTTTTCCCCTAAAAGTTTGGGCCAAAACCTTGGGTGCGCATTATACATGGGAGCACATTTTATACCCAGTACTTTCTTTTAAAATAAGAACATTATGCTTTTAGTCAAAAAACCTAATAGTTAGTTGTTCACTAAGCCATCTTGATTACTCCAGGCACAATCAGTCATATCTGGAGAGACAACTCCAAAATGGGCAAAGCCCTAAAATGTTCTCCCACTAAATGCCTAATTTTCTTTTCTTCCCTTACCTGATAATGAGCCTGGGCTTGCTGCGCTGAGTTCAAGGTGACATTGCAGAGTTTGCAGTAGAGGGGCTTACACAGCTCCTCCAGGGCAGAGTCTTGCTCCCCGACCTTAGGTAACTCTTCTTCTCCTCCTGCCAGAGGTAAGGAAGCCTCCTGCCCAAAAGGCTTCTGCGGGGGGTGCTGCAAGGTTCCTGTGGACCTGGAGGCCACTGACATAGGAGGAGAGGATGAGGGCCGCTTAGGCAGAGGAAGCCCGGCGTGTTGCAAGAGGATCATTGGGTATAAAAGCCCTGGGCATAGTCCAGTGGGCCAGCAGAAGTCAGGTCTTCAAATCTGAATCAACAGCAAAAACACAGTCACTTAAAAACGTGACCTCAGCAGTACAACATGTAAATGATCACACCACCTGACCCCTTCCTCTTCTCCAAATCATCTTTGGGACTTTTTTCTTTTTGCCTCATCTAGCAGACTTCCCCAGTCTGTTAATCCACACTGACACAATGCTCTTCCACTGAGAACAGCTTTATAGATTTGGCTTTATTTTTCCTGGCACAACTTCAACTGCAGTCCCTCTGGCCCATGAACATTAATAGCATTGCATCCATGACTAATTAAATCTAAAAATCACATGGCTGAAATGGACATCAAAGGTCACCTAGTCCAGACCCCTCCCCTCAGGCACACTTACTATTATGCACTCTTCCTAATCAGGCATAGACAAAATTCTACCAGCTAAGAACCTTAGCAGATGTCTCCTTTCCATCCAACGTAATCTTTCCATCAAATGATACCAGAAAAGAATGAAATAAAGACTGTCAGTTCTCAGAATCCTTAAAGCACTTCTAGAGGTAGCTAAGATACCAATGAACTCTAGGAATAACTCAGAGTTACCATGTGACAAAAATAAACAAGTATACCTTCTGATCAACCAATAATATTTAAATAGTTGAGCCAACAATTCCTCACAGCAGAGGACGCAAACAGACAGCCTGAAGGCCATGCAGCCACAGATGTGCTTTGTTTGGAATACAGTGTTTTGTTTTGCTTTCATTTTCTAAATTGAATTAGTCATCAACATTTAAAAATCAAGAGATTTATGGCTTCCCTTGATAAAAGAACAATCTGGCAACATGTGGCACATGGCTCTACACGGGCAACCATTGGCTAAGTAGTGCTGAAAGGCAGTGTCCCCAGTAGGCAAGTCAGCCTTCTCCAGGCCACCTCAGTCCTCACTTAGCCTGCTCCCTGCAAGCTCTTGACTTTAGGACCACACTTCATACAGCCTTTGACTATATTCACAAGTCCCATATAAAATCAGAATATTTTCTTTCCCTCTAGCGGTAAATTACCTGTACAAAATAGTGTATCAAGTAAATGTCCGATGGGGTAATGCATCATACTACCACAGCCCCGATATAATTCCAGTTCCTCAGGCTCTGAGCTATTCCCCTTCCCTTTCTTATTAAATAACTGATACTCTCTATTCTGTTTCCCTCAGATAAGACCCAATATATTCCAATCCCTCTTCAACTTTATCCATGTCCTTCTGCCTCCCACCCAAATGGCATCTTCAAACGCTGAGTATCTCAAAATGAACCACAATACACACTTTGAGTTCCCGTGATTCTAATTAACCAAAATTAAAATCTTTATTTCAAAATCCATTATTCCTTCCATTCTCTCAATACTATTAAAACTGTTTTTCTTGGTCAATAGAATATGGATATTTTGAGCTGCTGACATTTGCCATCTGCAATAAAAATGTGTACATTTTATGACAACAGATTTACTAAAATTAACCAAGTAAATTTTGAAAAGTCAGAAGTCTCTTTTACCACATTTAGTAAGTACACATATGTGGAAATTGCAATCAAGTAACAACTTTTATACTAAATTCAGGGTCTTAGGGCAGCAGAGGATACCAGTGCAGTGGGGAAATAATGTACTTAAGAGCAAAGTACATAAATTATTAGTCATTGTATTTAATAATACTTCGCATTAACCATGACATTTAGAAAAACAATATTATTTTATTCTTAAGCAGAAATATGCTGTCCATTTCTCTGGGAACATAAAGGAAAGGAATACAGATTCAGAATGTTCAAAAAGACAGGTTCTCTATAATTATATTATTCCTCTTGATTAAATCAGGCAAAGACATTCAGAAAGCAAAGACAGATAAACTAAGGAGACAATAACCACTTTTGCAAAAGTTTAACTACCTAATTATAGGAAGTCACAATACTAAAAGACTACACATTCTACCTATGCAGACATACTGATACCAAATTGTCCTGAACAAGCTTCCAATTCAGAAGGGAAATGGTGGAGGAGGGTGTCAAAACATCTGGATACAGGAAATCAGCAATATAAACAGAAAATCAAATGCTATCAGTTGTTTCAACATGCCTGGACTTGTTATATGGAAGCTCACTCTCACTTGAGGACATTACAGTATGTGTCGCCCCCAGTGTTGCCTATGGATTCCCATCAACAGCTCTTCTCAGAGCACAGAGATCCAAGAGGCCCCTTTCCAGAGGTGATAAAATCCCCTGAATTAAAGAAAAAATGCTCGCCAGGTACATATTCACCCATTATCGCATTTTTCTTCAGACTATTTAAAGAATAGCTGGATATAAAGAAGTACATCATCACCAAACCAGTACTACAAAGAATGTTAGAAGGACTTATTTAAGATGAGAGGAGGGGTGGGGGAGTGGGTAAAATAAGGAAAAGGGATGGAGAAGTTTAGTTTGATTGTTAACATAAAACTGAAAGCAACGGAGAAACAGTAAATAATTTAGTGGTTACCTGAGGGTAAGGGGGCGGTGGGTGCGGGAGAAAGGACAAGGACACAAATATAGGGTGATGGCAAGAGAACTGACTCTAGGTGATGAACACATAATACAACACATAGAAGATGTAATGTAGAATTGTAGACCTGGAACCTATGTAATTTTTACTAATCAATGTCACTCCAATAAATTTTAAAAATAAAAATAAATTTAAAAAGAACTACAGAGTATAAGGGAAAAAAAGAATAGCTAGATATTCCAAAATTATGTCTTGTAATATTCAACAAGCAAAATGATAATGTCAACTCCAAAAAGAATGCATGACAATTACATCAGGTATTATTACATGTGCAAACAAAAATTAGTATAAAATATAAATCTAAAAGAAATAAAAGCAAGCTTTCAGTGAAGCACAAGTGGTGGAATACAGAAAGACCAAAGCATATGTGACTCAGATCCATTCCTATGCTGTACATTAAAAGAAACTAACCTGATGGCTGATATAAATAAAATATTCCTCAGATCATAAAAACCTTTCAATTTGATGCTTGAAGTGGCACAAATGAAGAATTTATGGTGATTTATGTCCGGTTTGGAAAGGGTTGAGGAAAAAAATAAAGAAAATCAAAGCTTCACAGTGTACCTGTTTAAAGAAAAGGAATGATCATAGCATAGTTTCCATGATTGGACCGGGGCCTACTCTTCACATACTGTCGTATTAAAGACAATCACTTTCTCATCTGGAGAAATCTACAAAGAGAACAATAATATAAAAGAACAGGTTACTGGCACCTCAGCAAACTAAGGAAGTCTGTAATTGGCAATTCTGGAAATGAGGGAAGGACGGTGAACATTATTCTGAAGTCATCAGAACGCAGACAGAAGGAATGAAAGAGAGAAAAAGAGAAAAATAATCAGGTGAGGCAAGGTATATCATGTAAGAAAGACTGAAAAGAACGCAGGCATCTGGGGGCGAAAAGGCCTTGGCGAATTGGCGAATGTCTTCCAGTTTCGGCTGTGACAGTGCCTAATCCTAAGGCGCCGTTTACATACCTGAATCAAAGCTACATATAATTCAGCATCGCCCCCATACACCACAGATGCCTAAAACGTGCATTCATACACAGGGGCGCGCGCACGCACCTCAATCCCGTGAGGATGCCATCACGAAAGATGGAATCCCCTGTGTCCCACGAGGGGGGAGGGCCGAGCCAGCTGCCCGCCTAGATGATCCAAATAGAGCACGTGAAAGGCTTAAAAACAAACAGATAAATAAAAGCAGCGCAAGCTGTCACGTGGAGGGCAGGTGGAAAGACCGCAGCCGAAAGGCACCGCTAGTCCCCGCGGTCCTAGCTCGTCCTCGATGCCGCGAGGCTCCGGATAGCCCGCACTTACCGGAACCCCTGGGACGCGCCGGGAGTCGGGGTGCCGCGTCCGCCAGGACGCCCGCCGCCGTCTGCCCTGAGCGCCTGGCTTGGCCCGGCTCAACCCCGCCTCCCGCGGCGCAACTTTCGCCGCTGGCCGCCACCGAGCCCTCTCAGCAGCTGAAGGCTGACTCAAAAGTCAGTCCAACCCGACCCACAGGGAAACAGCTGCAGGAAGTGACTGCGGAACCGGGAGGCGGCGGAGGAGGAGACTGAAGGCGCCGGCCCGGCGTCGCCACTGCGCATGTGCCTGGCGGAGCAGGCTCTGCAGCGCGGCGGCGGTGACACCGGCTCCAGCCTTCCCCGGGCGTGGGCTGCGCCCTGGGCAGGTGCGGACACTGGGACACTGCTAGCTCAGGGGCGCCGGGCGCGACTGGGAAACAAAGCCACGAGTCAGAAGGAGGATGCACCACCGCCAGGGCCAGCGGACAGGTCCTCAGAGCTGTTCATCATATATCCTGGAAAGTTGATCCAGAGCAGAAGCCTGCTCAGAGCTTTTGCAACTTTTCTCTGCTGTTATTGAGATCCAAAGCTTTTTCATTCTAGACGCGCACTCAATCTGCTGGCTCCCACCTAAGGCTGAATGTAGATGCCAACATGTCCAGGATCCTTTAAACTGCTGCGACAAAACCTTTAAACTGCACTTTTCTCCAGGATGGAGAAAGGATAGCGTGGCTGCCTGCTCAGTGGTCTCCAATCACACCAGAGCACGCACGCGTACACACACACACACACACACGCCCTATCCTTTACATTAACGTGCATAAGACATGAAGACTTGCTCTCCTGACCACTGGAGCCTCACCTGTAAGACAGGAAAAACCAGGAGGAGATTGACTAACACTAGAATGTCACATCCTCTCATAGTCAACACCACCCTGAAAATGTAGGCATTGAGAAATAAGCTGAGGAAATTCCAGCTCTAAAATTCTATTAATTTGTAAATTTTCCCATGGGAAGATTTGCTGGGGTTTCTTTATTACAGTGTATACACACACACACACACACACACACACACACACACACACACAACGTTACCATTTTCATCATTTTAAGTGTACAGTTCAGTATCATTAAGTACATTTACTTCATTGTCTGCTTATTTTTTAATCAGTTAAAATGTCCAGAAGATCTATGTATAGCAAGATGTGCCCTAATAGTTGGCAGACTACTGCAGGAAATTAAGGCTGTTGCTTTGGCTGAAATACACCATCCAATGCCACCACCAACAAACCAAATAGACTGTTTTCCAGAAATGACTTAATAAATACAATGATTGTTTAGCAACCATACACACAAGCTAGGGTACCCAGGCCTAGGTAGAAAACAATTTATTTGAATTGATTCTCCTGTTTATGTACACATATTTTATGTGTCAAAATTGTAAATGGCCACATTGTTTTTTTAATTAATAAATGCTGCTGAAATCCACTCTCCAGCCCTTTTTCTCTGTGGTCTTTAGCCACCTCCCAGTGCACACTCTTTAGCTACAATAACAACTGGGCCCTGGCTTACCTTTCCAAACTGACCTCACATCAGTCTCTTAAACATTGAACAAAACAGAATCACTCATGTTTATTTGCTGGGCCCCATCCACACCACTTACTTTCCTGCCTCTGTGATTTACATCAATCTACAGCACTTTCTCTGCACACCTTGCTGGCATATTATTTATTGCCTCACATTACAATGGCTGCCTGGAAAAAAAGATCCAGCCATAAATGCCTCTATTCTTCATACTATGTGGCTGGATACTTTCTGGACAGTCCTCATATACTTACTTAAAGATATGTCTCATCTGCCCTATAAACTCCTTGAGTGCAGGAAGGATACATTTCTTGGAATTTTCAAATTTTTCATTTCATTGTTTTATACAATTTTGTATGTCAAGGTAAAATCTGAAATATTAACTGAGGTACCCTCCCTATAGCTCTACACACAAACACATACAATTCCATGTCCTCTAACTCTAGTCTTATACTCTTCCCAGACGGCTAGCACATTTCCTTCTCTGCCTCAGGGAGAAATAAGAAGGCAGTTCTCAGAGGTTTGCTTAATAGACATTTAAAGCTCATGGCAGTGACAACAGTCTCATAAGTCATAGGTTTTGGTTTGAAATAGCTCCATGAGTTTCAGCTCCTGAAGAGCTGAAAGAAAAAAGAAATTTGACTACAAAAAAATGTATTAGTTTTGCTGTAAAAGCAGACAACCCCAAAATCTCAATGGTTTATGGCCACAAAAGTTTATTTCTTGCTTGTGTTACATGCTGCAGAGCAACCTGTGAATCTTCTTGTTTAAGGTCCCAGGCTGAAAAAGCAGCCCCATGTGGGACTTAGCAATTCTCATGGCAACTGGGAAGAGCCAGAGAGCTGGAGGAAACTGAGGCCTCTTACAAGCTGCTTCACCAATGTGTCAGGCTGTGTGCACTCAAATTCCATTGGCCAAAGCCTTTTCTATGGTCAAACCCCAGGTCGGTGAAGAAGTCTTCTGCTTTCACAGGTATGTGAGCATGGATTATAATCTTCTTACAAGAGAGTAGTGGGGGTAGCTAATTATAAACAATAATGTAATCTGCCACAAACATAGGGGAACCTAAGAGATATTGATGCATACCTCCAAAAAAGAGCTTGTACATCCTTCCACACCCAGTCTTTAGAATTAGTTTGAAAGAAGCTATAGAGATAGAAATAATAGGACCTGAGGAGGTGTGTTTAAGACCTGAAAACAGAGGATATCTGAGCTTTTATTTCAAGGGATGGAGGGGTGGTGATCTGAAAAGCAGCCAAGGTCCTAGTTCTCTTTACTAAGCCATCAGAGAGCAGCATGATAACATAAAGTATTTGGGCACGAAGAACCAGAAGAATATGCCCAAACATGTTCTTGGTTTAGTATTGATGCCTTAAAGACCATTCAAAATGGCTGAAAGAGGCATTTAGAGGGTTGAAGGGCTTAGATGTCAGAATAAGGAATGACAGAGCTGAGTGCATAGATCAGTGATCCAAAAGCGATGGAAAAGTGGACATTAACTTCTGAGGCCAAAGCCGAGGGTGTTCTCATCTGAGAACCAGGTATCTCCCCCTGCTACGCCTCTCCACCCCATCCTACCTTACCCCCCACAAAGAATTTAGAGGCTATCCTCAGAAGAACAACACAATATAGGAAATATCTCAAAACAAGCAAAATAACCTCACAGGCATTTCCATAACATTTTAACTTAAAAAATAAACCATAGAGGAATTGTAGAAAGATGGCAACAGCAGTAGCATGATTTTTTTATCCTCCCTGAATTCCCCTGATTAAAAAAAAGTAGACAAAGCAGCAAAATCAAAAGTTTAAACAGATAATGCGATGAATATCCCCAATCCCCAAAATAGAAGTGAAGATAGGGACAAACCAACAAGAGGTAGGAGAGTTCTGTGACATCAGCAAAAGAAAGGAGAAAAATAACAGGGCAACAGACAGAATGAGATACCCAAGTAGCTGTCAGGGACTCACTCACAGGAAGGCTCAGTGGGCCAATTTGAGAACAGAAGCTGAAACTCACAGGAGCTTTGCACATTCCAAGAGCAGATGCATGTGTGGGTATGTGGTGAGTTCTGAAGAGACTAAAATCAGTTAAGGACCCAGAAACTCTCAAACTAACCCAAACTCCATTCCCAAACTGAGGAGAAAATGCTGGAAATAGAATCAAAATGATGCAGGTTAGAAAAATAGCAAACAGAAGATCCAGAATAGAAGAGGGGAAAGGGCCAGATCTCAGAAAGTCAGCTGGCATCTAGCGAACACTACACGAAGACAAGACAATAGTGATCTCTAGAGTCTGAAGTTAGAAAGCTGTCCTAAAGCACCCCTCCATCAGTGCCTAATCAAACCTGTAGGTTCAACTGCCAGCTTGCAAGAAATAGGGAGGGTAGGGATACATGTTAAACTGCACTATGGAGATGTACTCAACAAAATCCAGACTAGAGGACAAATGACTTGATTCCTTCAACAATTAAAATGTTATGCCCACAGCATAAAATGGGCAGGGAACAAAGGGGGAGATATTTTAAAGTCTTAAATCTGCAGATTAACATTTTCCTCCAGGAGGAAAAATCTGTAAAACCAGGAACACCAAGGGCAAGAGAAGATGGATAATCCAGCTCACCCAGTCAGGCAGACAGAGAACAAATCCTCCCTTCCTCCACATTTTTGTTCTACTCAGCCTGGAACAGACCGAATGAGGCCCACCACCATGGGGCAGGGCAATCTGCTGTACTCTACCAATGCTCAAATGCTAATCTCTCCAGAAACACCCTCACAGACAGTGGAGATAATGTTCAACCAGATATATGATCTAGTCAAGTTGACATTAAGTTATCGATCACATCATGTGAGATAATGAATGCTGTGTTCAGCTGCTAAATTTTGGGTAGTTTGTTATGCAAAGATAACTAATATAAGCCTCCTCTTTTTAAAAATTCTTTAAACTATATATATAGATTACTTTGATAAAAATAAAAATATGTATCTCATTACTCTCTTTTTTAAGTTCTTGCATGTTCTTTGCTGTTTATACTTTCTGATTAACTTTATATTTACACTGTCAAATTCCCCAAGAAAAATTCCCATTGGAATTTTAATCTGGATTGCAATCAAACCTATAAATTAATTTGGAAAGAAGTTAAAATTTTACAATATTCTCTTTTCCAGCCACTCTACAATGATTTAAGACTTCTTTGTCCTCCAATAAGATTTTCTGAACAGATGTCACCCCAATAAGTCTAACAATAAAAATGAATTTTAAAAAAAAAGATTTTCTGATTTTCTTCATCATAGGTATTATTATTATTACTATTATTAAAATATATAAAATATGCTTTTTTGCTTTAGTGATTGTTGACTGTTACAAGAAATAATTTTGGACTATCTAAACTATTCTTTAAAAATTATGAAGATAAAATGCGGTAATGGGTGAATATGTACCTGGCGAGCATTTTTTCTTTAATTCAGGGGATTTTATCACCTCTGGAACGGGGCCTCTTGGATCTCTGTGCTCTGAGAAGAGCTTTTGATGGGAATCCATAGGCGACACATACTGTAATGTCCTCAAGTGAGAGTGAGCTTCCATATAACAAGTCCAGGCATGTTGAAACAACTGATAGCATTTGATTTTCTGTTTATATTGCTGATTTCCTGTATCCAGATGTCGAGAGACATTTTCAGTGAAGAAAGTAAGATTTTTACCAATAAAGCTGGAATTTTTACCACATGTAAATTTAAAAGTCAAATGATTCATCATCCTTGACATTTTTCTTCACATACCTTCAAAATTTTTCATTGAAGCAATGCTACTGTTTTCAGTGAAAATATTCACAATTTATCATTTTTACCATCCTGTTAAACATACTGATTAAAGAGGTAAAATTTTTCAGACGAAATGTTCTCAGTAAAGAATCCAGTATTAGCTAACAAATTCAGGAGATAAGCATCCCCATAGCTTTATATGTGATAGATTTCATCCCATTTATTAATTTTTTTCAATTGCTATTCTGTTCAACCCACACATCTTGTTGAAAATACTTTTGTTTATACTTTGCAAATACATGACTTCACAAATATTCTCAATGTAAACAACAGTAAACAAAAATCAATGAAAAGTTAGATCAATATCTGTCTTCAACATAATATGTTATAGTTGTTTGGACACACTTTTTGAGCACATGAAAAGTGTCCTTCAATGGTATACTTTGAGAGGTTAATTGTTTCAGCTTAGATACCAATTTTTGAAGTGATAGCCAAATCTACAGTACCAAATCTTCACCAGATTTTCTCTACTTAGTAACTTCATTGTCCACAGAATTTTGAAATTGATTTTAAAGGCAGCCTTAATTATTTCATCTTTGTTTAAAAGTTTTGGTTATTTTTCTTCATAATTTCTGTCATTGGTATTTAAAAACCACTGAAAGATCGGTGGTTTTATGTAGTTACTCCAAATTTATCCTCATAAGTCACACAAAGTTCAAGCTGTTTTGCACCCCCTTAATACATAATGACTCATGCTTAGAAAAGCACCCATGGCAGTGATATATATTGCGGACCAAATATACATGTGCTCCTCCACATTTCCTTATACACTTGCAATCAAATTAGCCCATGTGACTAGCTTTGGCTGGAAAAGAAAATAGTTTTTGTCATTTCAAACTCAAAGCATTTAAGAGCCAGTATATGATCTTCTCATCTGGAAACCATGTTTTGAGATGACTGACAATCACAATATGAAAGCAGACTAGATCCTAAGTCCTTGTTTGGACAGAGCTGCCCTGGTGAGTCACTGAATTCCCAATCAACTGGTCAAGTAAGACCAGTTGTACTGTCTGTATGTTAAAAGTAGCCATTATACTGTTAAGACACTAAAATTTTGAGGTTAATTTGCTATCACACATAACAGGGCATTGGAGTACATTCTGCATTTTCTTCAACTGCTGCTTCTTACTGCTCTCACTACTGTGATTAAAATAATGCTTTTTTTCTGACAATGAGGCAGTCTTCAGAGACAATGCCATTTGTTCACAACCTCTGACAATTTACTTATGAAAACACCACTTCCTAATATCATCACATTGTGGGGTAGGACTTAAACATATAAATTTTGAGAGGACACAACTATTCAATTCATAAGAAAGGGAAACACAAAAAACATTCATATATAACTCATACTAGAGCTCTTTTAGGTATATCATTGAGAGCATGTCCTATAATTTCATGTCACCTTTATGCAATGCCATAAAATAAATTTCTTTCATATTTCAATCTGGAGGGGGGACTTTTTCTCATGAAACTACTTTGTTTTTAAAATCAATAACACTAAATATTTTAGTTTGATCATTGTGGAGCCATCCAACAAGATGGATCCAAATCATTCCTGTCTCCTGATATTCACATTTTTGTAAAGTTACATTCTATAATAATAGGGTTGGTCTGTGTGACCAACAAAACATGATAGAAGTGATGGTATGTCATTTCCAACACTAGATTATAAAAGGCAATGTGGCTTCCTCCCTTGCTATCTCTCTTAAATCACTCACTCTGGGAAATCCAGCTGCCATGTTATAAGAACACCCAGGAAGCCCTGTAGAGAGGCATGATGAGGAATTAATGCCTTCTGCCAATAGCCAATGAGAAATCAAGGCCATCAGCCTCAGCCAACAGCCATGTGACAAATTATCTTGGAAGTAAATCGTACAGCCCCAGTCAAACCTTCAAACAACTGCAGCCCCACCTAACATCTTAACTTCAGTTCTCATAAGGGACCCTGAGCTAGAACCATCCAGCTGTAACATTCCTGAATTCCTGACCCTCAGAGAGAATTTTGAATTAATTTCATATACAGTAATAGATGATTTATCCATCTTCTTCTCTCTATGTTTTGGTTGTTAAGAATCTCAGATTCAAATATAAGGCTCACCTCTAAAATGCATATAAGACTCTCAGCATGTATTTTTTGTATTCTAACATTATTTCCTTACTTTTATTTTTCTCCTATTTCAATTTCCTCTTTCATTTATTTAATATTATTATAATATATTCTGTAATCCATCTCAAATAAATTTTTTGGGAATGAGGAAAAGTATTTTTATGACAAAATAAAGAGATATAACCAGAGGAAATAACAGGGTATAAGCCAAGAAATAAACATTGCATGTGAGATCTAAGTTTGAAGCTTTCCTCAACATGGAGGAACCAAAGTTATTACCTGAGGATTTCTTAATGGGACATAAGTTCTATGTAGAAAATAAAAATATTCAACAATATTATGTTATTTTATACAAAGATTCAACTTTTACCCTGAGTAGTGATTCCAAATCACCAGTTCATAAAAGATTTTTTCACCTGTCTACTAACCTTGATGGGTCTTCTTTTAGAATATGAAAATGACATTGCCTTCTGTTTTTTGTGTTCCTAATCACACCATTTCCCCATTTACACTAGCACTTACATGTATATGTTTTTGTTTGGTTTTGTCTTATTAAATGTTCCCTGTGCATGAAAAAAAATAAGTGCAAGAACCACTGTTCCTAGAGAAGTATTAAGGGATGGTAGGGGAGGTGGCAGGGCAATGCACAGATCTCAAGGCAGGGAACGTTTGAGGGAGGAAAACATACATGTTTTCACGTACTCTTTGTTTTCATAGCACTGCCTGCAGAAGGAAAAGCTCAACCAGCTTGCATCTCCAGTCCAACCCTCCACAGGCTAGTTGAGTTTCACTGTTCCAAAGCAGCAGACAGGTTCATCCTTTTGGATCGTGGGCCTGTAGAGATAATACAGGAGATTGTCCCCTCCTTTCACTCACTTAACATGATGCGTAGTCTGAAGAGTCCCTCCAGATAATAAATGCACTGTTTTAAGTGTATAGGACTGCTAGGCATAATTAATCAAATTCCATTAATAGTGGTCTAAATTCACATCAGGTCTGTATTTATTGTGACATCTTTAAATTACTACAAAAATAGAATTATTATGAGATGGGTATCTTACAATTATTTATGTTTTCTAAAAGGGGCCCTTGAAAACATGGGCAGCCATTGGTGCTAAATATAAGTTCTTGGGTAGGTTCTAAGGACCTGAAGGAAGAAAACAGAAAAGAAAGGCTGAAGTGCTTGAATCTTCTTTCCCATAATACAAGCTCCTGGGAAAGGTTCTTAACAGTGACAGGCTCTCAATGTAACACATAATTCTGCTTATTTTCCAAGGTTAAGTGCTTCCTTGCTGCAGTCCAAATAAAGTAAAACTGCCTCAGTTTTAAAGGTGAAAATCTTCCTTTTTTTCAAACTATATGATGATGGTATTCATTAAGCCTAATATTCTATTTATGACGCAATAAGACCAAATTTTCATGAATCATTCTAGAAAAATCAATAATTACTTCATAAAAAGAGCTCTAGTTTCCAAACATCAAGGAAGTAGATAGTTATACTCTACAACTTATCAGAGAGGAGCCAGAATATTCTGCATCTCCAGTGTTGGGTTTTTTTTAATATTTAAATATGCCTCCAGAACTTTCCTGCGCCTTCCCTTCCATTTGGTCTCACCTACGCTTTAGAGTCCCATGTTATAAACTGCTTATCGTGAACTTACATCTTTCTCAGTAACTTTTAGTAAGAGAAACATGTGTTCAGACTTAACAGAACCAGCTTTTCAAACTGTAGGAGGATGAGGAATATATCTAAAATTATTCTGCTACCTTTTAGTGGATGGACCTAAATGAAGAATGCAACCAGTTAACCTTCCTTATGACCTTCTCCAGCAACTGTTCCACTATTCTGAGTTTCCCTCCCTCTTCAGAAACTGATGTCTAATTAAGATTTGTATTCCCCTCAAATCTGCAGAACAAATAAAGCTAAGCAAGGTAAGCAGCAAGAAAAATCGCTGCATCTTACAGAAGGAAAGTACCAAAACCAAAAAACATCTAAACTGAATGCTTGAATTTATAATAGAGGAAGGTGAGGCCCAGAGGAGCCCACATGTCTTCCCTAACATCACACCCACTCAAAACAGGAGCCAGAATTAGAATTCAGGTCTTCAGACACCAGCTTACGAGTTTCTTCCATGCGGGCATGCGTGGTGTTAATGATGCACCTAGATGGAGAAATGAGAAAAGAAGAAATTTGCAATAGTCTGGGAAAGCATTCACTTCTAATGTGGTACCTCTCAGAGGAAACTCCGGAGGCCCTAAGCCGGGAGGAGCAGGAAGGCCTCCTTCCGGAGCCTCTTCCATCACAGCAAGTGCTGGCTTCAAAAGCAACTTAATTTTACATTTGCCTTGAAAGTCTAGTTGGTAATGATGTCATGGCAGTCCTACCCAGCCAACATCCCCTTCAGGGCCACAAGTTTTCTACAGTGAAATGAAAACCAAAATAGTATTTCCCTGTGCACAGAAGGGGGAAAAAAAGGAGCACTGGAGGGAGATATTATGATAGGTATATGACAATTACAGCTGGGCCAGTGGATAAATTAAATGGTATTTTCAGACTTTAATTCACTTACCTTTTTTTAATTATCAAGAAATGGTATGCTCTAACTCATTTTTAGACATTAAAAATCATCATCAGGAACACATTAATGAACTTGGAGCAGATGGAGTCCAGAAACCCAGGAGCCAACAACACAGGACAGAGGGTGTTCCAAATTATGCCCCATTTCATTGCACTACCTTGGAATGGTCCTAATTTTTAAAAATTTTATTAGTTACCTTTTCTGTACCCACCATCCCTTGAATTTTTTATTAGATTCTCTCACTGACTTAGCTTTAATACATAGAATCTAATCTGAAAAATCATCATTACACACTATTAACTAGCACCATCATTATGACACTTTCCCACTTTTTATTCAAATTTTAATTATGCCTTAAATTTGTACATGAACTATGAAGGATAGTACTCCTCAAAAACCAACAGAATATCATGTTAATTAAAAAGAAGATATATGAAAGACCAACAGGTACATGAAAAGATGTTCAACATCACTCACTAGTCATTAGGGAAATGCAAACAAAACCACAATGAGGTATCACCTCATACCTGCTAGAACAGCTATTGTAAAATGATAGGAGATAAGAAATGTTAGTGTGGTTGTAGAGAAAAAGTAACCTTTGTGCACTGTTGGTAGGGTTGTAAATTGGTACAACCACTATGGAAAACAGTATGGAGGATCCTCAAAACATTAAAAATAGAACCATATGATCTGGTAATATGATCCTTCCACTTCTGGGAAGATATCTGCACCCCCGTGCTCATAGCAGCATTATTTGCAACAGCCAGGACATGAAAGCAACCTAAGTGTCCAGTGGTGGATAAATGGATAAAGAAGTTGTGAATGTGTGTGTGTTTGTGTGTTTGTGTATGAAATCAACCAATGAATTTCACAAACTCATCCTAGAAAAAGTGCTACATACCTCATTGCTGAACATCACTATGGTCACCTTCCTCGCACTCCCCTTGGGAAGCTGTGCACCAATGCCAGTGCCTAGTCCAGCATTCAAAGCAATATTAGAACTCTTGTTCTGAAATGGCCGTCAGAGCTATATTTCTTCTTTTGTGGTGGTTTAAAGTATGACAATTAAGTCTGATAATTAAGTTGCAAACTTGCCATCATGCACTTATGTTGGCAGCACTGTACAAACAAGTTAGTAAGAGTATCACAACAGCTCTGCTGGCCATTCCAGAAAGAGTTCCAAAATTGTTTGGAAGGGCGGACTAGGTGCTGGTGTCGGTGCATAACGGGGAGTACTTCAAAGGTGACCATAGTGATATTCAGCAATGAGGTATGTAGCACTTTTTCTAGGATGAGTTCATGAACTTAATCATCAGACTTCACGTGTGTGTGTGTGTGTGTGTGTGTGTGTGAGTGTGAGTGTGTGTGTGCATATATATGCTGTCTGGAAAAAATCCAGTCATAAATGCCTCTATTTTTCCTAGTACATGGCTGGATACTTTCCAGACAAATTACTATTATTATTCAACCATAATGAGGAAATCCTATCATTTGTGACAAACATAAATTACCTTGGAGGTATTATGTTGAATGAAATCTTAGATAAAGACAAATACTTTATGATCTTACTTATATGTGGAATCTAAAAACAAAACAAAACAAAACAAATTCTTAGCAAAAGAGATCAGACTTTTGGTTACCCGAGGTGGAGGGTGGGGGTAGGAGGAAATAGAGAAAAATGGTCAAAAGATACAAACTTGCAGTTGTAAGATAAGTAAGAACTAGGGATGAAATGTACAACATGATGAGTATAGTGAACACTGCTATGTGGTATATATGAAAGTTGCTATGAGAGAATATCCGAAGAGTTCTCATTACAAGGAAAATTTTTTTTTCTTTTTCTTTTTGTATCTATATGATGTTAACTAAATTTATTGTGGTCATAATTTCACAATATATGTAAATTAGACCATCATGCTGTATGCCTCAAACCTATATGATGATGTACATTAATTATTTTTCAGTAAAACGGGAAAATAAAAACAACATTACAACATCAACTTTATTACACTAGATGGCAGCAAATAATTAGAAGGGCCAAATAAAATATTTGAGTATCACATAAATATTGACACAGCCTGATAACTTCTTGGTTGACTTATCATAAAGCTTTAGGAATAGGAGAATTCGAGTAAAATAGCACAGAATCACCACTGAGTACTTATAACTTATATTAGAAATCTTAGCCAAAGATGGCGTGGATTAAGGAATCTGGTGATGATTGTCGATGAAATCATGAGCAAAACAAACAAAAAACCTGTAGAATACATTTACAGATCTCTTTCTCTTACAAGATATTTAATCTTTTTCTCCCACTTCACTTTCTTTGATTCCTATAGTAGACATTGCCATTTGTTTGCCTCCTCTCCCCCAATCTCACTGCCAGAATCTGCACCCCCTTCCATCTCTTCGGCTCTTTGTCAACCATCCTGAATAAAAATTTAAAAAAAAAGAAACTCAAAGGAATTAGAGACAGTGCAGTGAGGAAAATACATAAATAAAGCTTATTAATGCCCTGTAAGTTTACAGAAGAGGGCATCTATGAAACAAGAATAGCATGCTATATAAAAGAACATCCTGAAGTGAGATATATTAGTTAACTATTGCTTCATGACAAATTACCCCAAAACTTAGCAACTTACAGTGTCCTTTATGACCTGGCATCCAAAATTTACACACTACCACCTGCACTTTTTTTATTCATTAGAAACAACTCACTCAATCCAGCCCATACTCAAAGAGAGGGTTATTTAGACTACGCTTATTGATAGGAGCAGCAAAGAATTTGTAGACATACTTCAGGCCACCGTACAAGAAGAAAAGTAGCTCTAGAAAATTATAAATATGATTTATTTATAACTATCAAAGTAAAAATTCAATAGAAGCATTAAAAGGTAAAGTTGAGAAAAGGTGACAAAAAGTCAAACATGGTTACTATGTGAAGAACATTAAGAAAAGTAGATCTTTAATCCAGAAGCTCTAATTCCCAACTAACTGAAATTTCAGGAAAAGAAAACAAAGAAAATCAAAGGGAAAAATAATTTAAAAAAAAATTTCCCCAGAATCAAAGGACATAAACCTCCAAATTCATAGAAGAGCTCTCCTGTTGCCCCAAACCAAAACATGATAACACTAAAAATCAAGAGGAGATCCTAAAAGCTTCCAGAGTGGAAAATAAATTATTTTTTAATTTTAAGTTTCCAAGATCTACCCATCTGGTATTCAATTCAATACATTTGTAGTGAGGGGGTGGAAATTTTATGTCTGTTAAATTCCCCAGGTGTTTTTAAAGATCAGTCAAGTTTGGAAACCTTTGGTATAAAGAGCTCTGAGAAAAGTGAGATAAACATCTTTATATTTAATTATCACTTTTCTCTAAAACCATTGGACATATTTTTCAAATATTTGCTATAAATAAATCCACTTTTTTTGTGAGTGGCAGAATTATCCTCATTTTATAGAATCATAGTGGAGGGAGGAGAACAGAATTTCTAAAGTACACCTTAAACTAAATTTCAGTTACATGTAACATTGCTCTCAGATTCATACACAAGAATGGTAACCTGTTCTCTAACAGCTCTAAGGAAAGAATACAGGAAATGACTTAAACTACACGATTTTGCTGATTGAGATTTGTTAAACACTAATATGGGTTTCTAGGGAGGTCATGAAATAGTCATCTTGGAGAGTTTTTAGGAAATATTTTGCATCTGTCTGAATTTAGAGGACAAGCCTGAAGGAAAGAAGATGGTGCGAATACATTCATCCATTAAGTTGTTGATGAGCTACTGCTAGGAGCCTGGTATTGTGCTAGGTGTTGGGCATTTTAAAATAGCATTTTCAAATTTATTTGATCATGGAATACTTCTCAAATGAAAGCGTGTGAATGGATTCTCCATCAAGAGGAACTGTTAATATATAATGCTTATTTGCATAAAAAGAAAATAAAAAAAAGTCTCCCAGAATAATTGCTGCAAGAAAATAAAAGTAATATTATAATTTATCAAGCTTAGTAAAACAGCTTTCACCTATTTTGTTATAAAATACAATACATTTAAAATTATGTTTTTAGGCATTTATATAAAACAATCAACTATACTTTTTCAGAACATGCGTGAGTTCATTGAAGTGATCTGCATAAGATACAGATACAAATATTTTCTATAATCAATTAGAAATGTAATGGGAGAGTTGAAATAAGAGTCTATTTCCTAGACCAATCGCAAAGATGAAATATCTATCAAAAAGATTACAGAAAACATACAAGCACTGTATGAAGAACCTGGTAGTAATTTACTGAAATATATCAAAGAGCACTTGAGTAAATGGAGAATTTCAGGAATGGAAGACTCAGTATTGTAAAGCTATAAGTCCCTCTCAAATAAACCTACGCAATTCTAAATAAATTTCTATGTGTGGATGGATAGCTGAGTTAGCATAATATGGAAAACAGATTATAAGTTCATCAAGAAGAATAAATACATTAAATAACAGAAACAGAAGGCAAACTGACCAGAGAAATTTAATTCCTCTCCCTCCAAAGTCCCACCTAAAAATAAAATTAAATGGATTCTTGAAAAAATGAACTCACAGGGAAAAGAAGGACCACAGAGAATACCAGCTGGCAAATGATGTAAACAAAATTGTGGAAGACGGAAAACAGATTGATGATAATAATAATAATAAAAAAGAGGATGTTATAAGTTAAATGCCTACCAAAGAGTAACATATTGATTCACCTCAGTGAAACCCTCAGAGGCTCAAAATATGGATGAATAGGGTGCAGCAGTTGTTAGGATAAAAAGGCAGGAATAAAAACTGAGAAAATGGTCAAAGTCTGTATACAAAATGACAGGAAGAGGTCCTCTCCTCAATTTAGCACAGACAAACCACTATTCTCTCTGAAGAAACTGAAATCAGAAAGGCTCTATCCTTATAGGCATAGCAGAGAGTAGGAGAGAAGTGTATTGTACAAACCTGCATCCTGAATAGTAAGAAGCCAGGATTCTTCCTTCATTCTAGGAATTTGGGGGATCAGACATGTCTCCCAAGGAGAGGACTAAAGGATCCTTTTTAAAAAGAAAAAAAAAAGCCCCTACACACACACACACACACACACACACACACACAAACTGAATGGCTCTGGAATAATTATTTACCAATATCTAACACTAATGTCTAGGGATCCTAAAAGCTAAATCATCCTATGGTAAAGCCAACCACTCAGCTTTTTTTGGGGGGGAGGGGGAGGATAATATGGATTATCACATGATGTTTAGTGTGCTTCAATACATTGTGGTCAATATTTTTTGCTTTTATTTTTTTAGAGAGTTTATTTTTTATTTATTTTTAATATTTTTTTATTTTTCAATTACAGTTGACATACAATATTATATAATTTCAAGTGTACAACACAGTGATTAGACATTAATATAACCTTCAAAATGATCACCCTGATAAATTCAGTACCCATCTGACACTATACATAGGTATAATAATACTGACTATATTTTCCATGCTATACTCTACATCCCCATGACTGACATCATGTGCTTCCTGATGGGATGTATTGAAAAGAACACATTAACATTTATATTGTATTCCTGTGAAAAATATAGTTGTATAACTTGAATCTAAGCATGAGATTAGACAACTCAAAATTGAAGACATTCTACAAAATAACTGGCCTGTTATTTTTAAAAAATATCAATGTCACAACAGATAAGAAAGTCTAAAAAACTGTTCAATATTAAAGATATATTAAAAACTTGGAAACTAAATGTAATGAATGACCCTGGATTAGGTCCTGGATCATTTTTTAAATGTTACAAAGGACATTATTAGAGTAATTGGTGGAATTTTAATAAATTTTATAGAAAAAATACCGTTACAATATTAAATTTCTAGCTTTTCATAATTGTACTGTTGTTATTTAAGTGAATGTCTTTGTTTCTATGAAATACACACTTTAACATTTAAAAGTAAAGGTATGTATTCTGTGAAATTTACTTAAAAAGGCTCAAAAAATGGGGACAATGGCATATAATTCCATGATTGCAATACAGGGTGCTAGAAGCAAGTAGAGCAATGCCTCTAAAATTCATAGGGAAAATGATTTACCCTCCAGAATTCTATACCCAGCTGTATGATCAATTTTCTATTGCCACAGAGCAAATTACCATAATCTCACTCACCCACTTATTATCTTAGACTTTATCTGGGTTAGAAGTATGGGCACAGAGTAGCTAGGTTCCTTGCTCACGGTTTTACAAGGATGTAATCAAGATGTCAGTTGAAGCTATATATTCATCTGGAACTCAAAGTACTCTTCCAATCTTCATATGAGTTATTGTCAGACATCAGTCCCTTGGAGTTGTAAGACATAAGTCCCTGTTTTCTTGCTACATGTCAGGTGGGACTGTTCTCATTTCCTAATGACTTACCTGGAGGCCCTTGCCATATGGCCCCCTCCTCTCAAAAGAGCATTTTCCTTCATCTTCAAGGTCAGCAGAGGAACATCTCTCAGAATCTTTAGTTTCTCTCTCTTGAAGGATTCACTAATTAAGCAAGACTCAACTGTGATAATCGCTCTTTCTAACTGAAAGTTGACCTGATTAGTAATTTTTTCATGGTAATAATATTCCATCATAAATACTAGCACCACCCACACTAGAAGGATATTATGCAAGTTGTGTACATTAGCAAGAGACAATCTTGATGGCCATCTCAAAATTCTGCCTACCACATCCAGTCAAACCTTCATTTTAAGTTTGAGACAATCTGGTTCACGACCTTGATATCAGTTAGAATCTTCTAGGGAACTATTAAATCCTAATATCAGAATTCTCATTGAGTTGGTCTGAGGCAGCACCTAAGAAAGTGTATTAATTTTGTTTTTGCTTTTAAGCCTCTCCCATGTAATTCCAATATGCAAACAGGGTTTAAAAATATTGGAATAAAACAAACAATTTTTCAGATGTTTAAGATCTTAGGGAATTTACTTCCCCTTTCCCCTTTCCCAATAAGATACTAGAAGGGTACACCTCTGAAATGAGGAAGTAATCAAGAAAGAGGAAAGTCCAGGATCTAGGAAACAAGGACTCTAATATAGAAATTAGCAAAGGGAAGTCCCAGATGATAAGCAGCAGAGCCTAGAAAGCAATCAATCCAGACTGAAGCAAGAGGATGAGGACTCTGGGATATGGTTTCTCAGGGGAAAAAAAAAAAAGTAGAAATAATGGATTATCTGATACATCTGATCAGATATAATGGAGGAAAATATCAGGTATTATGTATATGAGAGAATTGATATGTAATTAGGAAAAAAAGAATTGGTACTTTAAAAATTACACATGTGATAAATGATACCCACAGCACCAGTGCCAGGAACAGGAGTCCTCACAACAGCTGTGAATATCAACAAAATTTTGGAAGATGTGAAAATCAGAAGGGTCTTAGGATGAGACAAAGGGCTGCTGGAGACACAGGCATCCTTTTAAAGGGCCCGAGCATAGACTCACTGGCTCACAAACATTCACTCTAAGCTCCAGAGAAAGGACAGCAGCTTGAAAAGCATCAGAGACATACAAAGAAGAACTAACTGAATTGTCTGGCTTCAGAGCAAGGGCTGGAGGGCTGTTCTATCTGGGACTAAAGTGCTGGCAGGCACCACTGTTGCTTTCTTGAGCCCTCCCTATACACAGCTGGCAAGTGGGCACCAAATCTGAGTCTCCATTAACCTGGCTAACACCATCCCACCCAATTCACATGCCCACCAGAACCTCTTTCAGAGACTAATCCACAGAGGCAGCTGGCATGGACCTATGCTGTGGAATTTCCTAAAATCTCTCAGAGGTCCACAAACCCCAAACAAGCAGCACCTGCCCTGAGCATGCCCTGTGTCTCTTGCTGAGCAGAGCTGAGCCCTATACTAGTGGCAACGCACCTCAGTTCACTGCATACACACTCCCAGGCAACTACAGATCACTTTGTAGCTCCTACTATGTGGCTCAGGGCAGGACACAGCAGCTGATCTTGGCCTACACTGAAGTCCCTCCTAAGAGATCCCAGAACCAACACACCTGTTTCAGACTGAATAAGAGTACCACCCAACTAATGCCATAAATGGACTATGCAGACACTAAAGCCCCACTACAGCAAACTTCACTCCATAGTGTCAGCCTCTTTACAACAGCCTGTTTGCTATAATCATAGCAAGTCCTCACAGAGAATCAGGCTGAGGGCCAATCCCACCTACTGATATTCAAATAGCAATTAAGGTTCAACTACAACAGGACTAAAACAGGAGAGCACACACAACCCACAAAAAGGACATATCTAGAGTATCTCACTCAAATGAACAGAGAGATTGTGCCACTCAGTCCCACAGGATACCTACTAGATAAGACTACCCTGCCAAGACTAGAAGATGTAGCAGCTCTACATAATACATAGAAACAAACACAGGGAGGCAGCCAAAATGAGGAGACAAAGAACATGTCCCAAATAAAAGAACAAAACAAAGCTCCAGAATCAGAACTAAAAAAAATTGAAAAAAGCAATCTACCAGATGCAGAGTTCAAAACACTGGTTATAAGGATGCTCAATGACCTCAGTGAGAACTTCGACAAAGTGACAGGAAACATAAAAATAGAGATAGAAAACATAAAAACGGGAATTTCTGGTCAAGATGGTGGAGTAGGTAAACACTGTACTTACCTTCTCTCATGACCACATAAAAATTATAACTAACTACAGAACAACTATCATTGAGAATCACCTGAAGTCTAGCTGAACAGAGCCCTACAACTATGTACATACAGAAGAAGCTACCTTGAGACTGGTAGGTAGGAGGGGCAGAAATGTGGCATGAGTTGGTCCCACAGTCATGTGTGACCAATAAAAATCAGGAAAAATATATCAGCTGCAGAGGTCCCTCCTATAGAAGCAAAAGGTCCCAGCTCCACACTAGGCTCACAAGCCCAGGTTTCCAGTGCTGGGGAGAGAAGTTCTCATAGTTTCTGGCTGTGTAAATCAGCAGTGACTGTGGCTGAGTTAGACAGGGTCAGCTGCAGTCCCAGGTGTTCCTTGAGGGGCCCATGCATGGACTTACTTGCTGATGGACTCACTCATTCTGAGCTCCAGTACTGGGCCAGCAACTCTCAAGTTTCCAGGGACATACAGAGAGGAAATGAATTGTCTGGCTTCAGGGCGAGGGAGGGAGCAGCAGCTTTCTCCTAGACAGAAGTGCTGACAGAATCCCTTATTCCTTTGTTAAGCCCATCCCACTCCCAATGTGTAGACTCAGCAGTCCATGATATTTGAGTCTCCATTAACCTGGCTAACACCATCCTTTCACTCTGTCCTGATGATCCCCAAACACCCTGCCCCACTCACCTTTTGGCCAAACCCAAGCCAATTCCAATGGCTTTTCCGTACAATTGGCCAGTCTTGTCTCATGCTGTGGGCTTTCCTAAAATCTCTAAAAGGCCCACAAAACCCCAACAAAGCAGCAATTGCCTTCAGAATGTCCTGTACCTCCAGCTGGGTAGCCCTAAACAAGGTATTAGAGACAGTCGGCCTCAGTTTGCAGCTTGGCTTCTAAAGGCACTTCCAAGCCCAGTGTGGGCAGCAGTCATCTGCAGATTGCTCTGTGACTCATGCCAGGTGGACCTGGGCAGGGCACAGGCTGTGGGCTGAACTTGGCCTATAGAAGGTCCCAGGGCTGGCATATCCAGTAGCCAGCTTTTTATTCAGCTAGAGCATCATCCAGCCACCTCCAAGGATGACACACCCAAAGGGCAGACTGGGCAGGCACCAGAGCCCTGCTAAAACAAATCTGACTCCTTAGGATCAGACCCTGCACCACAGCTTCTCCACTATAGTCACAGTCAGTCCCCATAACCAATTAGCTGAGGGTTACTCCCTGCTGATGATGTGAAAATAGCAACTGAAGCTCAACCACAATAAGAGGGCACACACAATCCACCCAGGGGACACACCTGGAGCACCCGGCTTTGATAACTGAAGACTGTGGCATTGAACTTCACAGAAAACCTGTAGAGGTCACTCTACATAATGCCATGCTACTACCAGGAGGCATAGCACCTCTGCCTCATACATAGAAACAAACAGATGGGGGGCAGCCAAAATGGGGAGACAGAAAAACATGTCCCAAATAAAAGAACAAAGCTCCAGAAAAAGAA
This sequence comes from Lyroderma lyra, assembly GCA_004026885.1. Taxonomy (NCBI): domain Eukaryota; kingdom Metazoa; phylum Chordata; class Mammalia; order Chiroptera; family Megadermatidae; genus Lyroderma; species Lyroderma lyra. The sequence continues at coordinate 114,982 of PVJL010003994.1, forward strand.
GTCAACAAAATAAATAATCTATCTACCAGATGAAGAATTGAAAACACTGCTTAAAAGGATGTTCAGTGATCTCAGGGAGAACTTCAACAAAAAGATAGGAAACATAAAAATGAAGATAGAAAATATAAAAAAGGAACTAGTAATAAATGAAGAATACAGTAACTGAAATAAAGAAAACATTAGAGGGAGTCAATGGCAGATTAGAAAAGCAGAGGATCAAATCAGCAATTTGGACGACAAGGTAGCAGAAAACATCCAATCAGAACAGTCAAAAGAAAATAATTTTTTTTAATGAGAATAGTTTAAGGCAGTAATTCCCAACCTTTTTTCACTTGTGTACCTCCTTTAAGCCCATTTCTATAAATTGTACCCCTTGTTTTTAAAACAGCTGTGTTTTAAATAGACATTTTTGTTCAGTGCCTATCTTAATGTAAAATAGTGGAAATGAGGTGATAAGTTAGGAAAGAAAAATTACTACACTGAAAGTACAAACCACAGATTTAATTTTACAAAATCTAACACAGTTAAATATTGATAATGATGATCAGGCATTTAAACATTAGAAGAAAAAACTTCTTGAAAATTATCACGATTGCTTTTACTCAGTCAATAACTAAACTGATCAAACAGTCTGGCTATAGATGTATTTATATGTTTGGGGAAGTTCTGAAAACATTGCAAATGGATTGTTCTGAAACTGTGGGTAACGATTGGTAGAAGAGCAGTTTGGAGGAAAGGTTCATAGCCATGCCTTCACCAACCATTAATTGCTAATGTGATCTAATTTTAAGTGTCTTCATTAATGGTGATTTCTAACTTAACATTTATTGTACCATAACTAACATTTTGTATTTTTTACTTTGTTTTTTCAACATTATTGATTATTTTTTGTGTACCCCTGAACAACTCAGCAGGTACCCCTGTGAGTACACATACCACCACTAGGGAATGGATGGTTTAAGGGATCTCTGGCACAATGTCAAACATAACAAATATTCACATCATAAGGGTACCAGAAGGAGAAGAGAGAGAGCGTGGAATTGAAGACCTATTTGAAGAAATAATCACTGAATACTTTCCTAACCTGGTGAAGGAAATAGACATATAAGCCCAGGTAGCACAGAGAGTCCCAAACAAGATGAACCCAGAGTTATAAACCAAAACACATCATAATTAAAATTCCTAAAGTTAAAGACAAAGAGAGAATCTTAAAGTCAGCAAGAGAAAACTGTCAGCTGATTTCTCAACAGAAATGTTGCAGGCCAGAAGGGATTGGCAAAAAATATTCAAAGTGATGAAAAGCAAACACTTATACCCAAGATTAGTTTATCCAGCAAAGCTGTCATTCATAATTGAAGGACAGATAAAGAGCTTCCCAGACAAGAACAAGCTAAAGAAGTTCATCACCACCAAACCAGTATTACAAGAAATGTTTAAAGGACTTAAGATGAATAAATAAATAAATAAATAATATGAATAGTATAATGGCAATAACTATATATCTATCAACAATTACTTTAAGTGTAAATGGATTAATTACTCCAATCAAAAGATAAATGGATAAAGATGGGGTACATATATACAATGGAATATAACTCGACCAAAAAAAAAAAAAGAGTAAAATCTTACCACCATTTCCAACAACATGGATGAACCTACAGGGTATTATGCTAAGTGAAATAAGTAAGACAAAGAAAGACAAATACTATGATTTCACTGATATATTGAATCTAAAAAATAAGTAAACAAACAAAACAGAAACAAACTCATAGACACAGGGAACAAACTGATGGTTGTCAGATGCAAGAGGGATTAGGGGGTTGGCTGAATAAAGTGAAGAAATTAAGAAGCACAAATTGGAAGTTACAAAATAGTCACAGGAACGAAAAGTACAGTTTAGGGAATATAGTCAATAATACTATAATAAGTACATGGGCTGTCCAGAAAGTATTCAGCCATGTAATATGAAAAATAGAAGCCTTGGGAGTTCCCTGCTGGTGTAGTGACTAGGCTTTGGCGCTGTCAATGCTGCAGCCTGGGTTCGATTCCCAGCTGGGGAGCTACCCACATAAAAACAAAACAAAACAAAAACAAACAAACAAACAAAAAACCTAAAAAAAAAAAAAAAAGAAAGAAAAATAGAGGCCTTTATGGCTGGATTTTTTTCCATATATAGTGTGTCAGTAGGTATAAAACTTACCCGGGGGGTTACTTTGTAAGCTATATAAACATCTAACCACTATGCCTTATGCCTAAAAGTAATGTAATATTCAATGTCAACTGTATTTATAAATTTCTTAATTAAAAAAATTATATATGTGATAAATGATGTAATTATTTTCTTCAAGAAAAATTGAAAGCTTTTTAAAAGAGGAAAGTATGCACTACTTGGCTATGCAACTCATAATATTAACACATTCATAATGTAAGTATTGATCCTTATCTGAAAATTACAATTATACTGAGAGTGTGGGATAAGGGGAAGCAAAGGTATATATGTTAAATCAAGAGTTAAATCAAGAAATTGCAAACTATTGCTATAATACTAATTCCTGAAATAAAAGAACTTACAGTGTTTGGCTCCAAAAATAAGATAGAAGGAGTGGGAAACTACTGTTTTTTAATAAATCCTTTTAGTATTATATTCTTTCTAACTAGGTGCATGGGTTGCTGTGTTAAACAAAATGAAACGAAACAACCCTATGTTCATTGCAGCATACTCACAGTGGCCAAGACATGGAAACAGCCAATGTGTCCTTCCACAGATGACTGGATAAAGATGTGAGATAGATATAGAGAGATACAGATATAGATATATATGTACATATACATACACACACACACACACACACACACACACACACTCACACACAATGGAATATTACTCAGCTATAAAAAAGATGAAATGTTGCCATTTGGAACAACATGGATGGAATTATCATGCTAAGTGAAGTAAGTCAGAAAAAGTTGAGAACCATATGATTTCATTCAAATAAGGGCTATATTCATAAAACCAAAAGCAACAAATGCACAAAACAAACAAGCAAAAATTCGTAGACACAGAAAACAGTTTCATGGTGACCATAGGGTAAAAATGGAGGAGGAGTGGTAGAAGAAGAATGTAATGAGGGTCAAATATGTGGGGATGGAAGGAGACCTGATTCTGGGTGGTGAACACATAATGCAACATATAGATGATGTGTTATAGAATTGTACACTTGTAATCTATATAATTTTACAAATCAATGTCACCCAATAAATTTAATAAAAAATTTAAAAAGTTAAATGAAATAAGACAAAGGAAACTTACTAGTAGTAATTTAATAGTTTAAAAAATAAATTGATAATGGAATATCAGTTTTTACTCAATAGATTAGCAAAAGCTAAAAATTCTATCAATATAAATAGTTATGAAAAATAAGGAGAAATTCACAACTGGTAGGATGGTAAGGTATAGCAGCTATAGAAAACCATTTAGCAGTCTAGTAATTTCTAGGTAGTAGGATGTGTACATATTCAATCCAATGCAGCACTGTTTATAATATAAAAATTGAAAGCAACCTAATTGTCTATTGATTGGCATATCACTATATTCACTTGTTTATTAAATATATATATGCTGCTAAATGCCAAAACTAGGGACACAGCAGTTAATAATACAGATAGAAATCCTTGCCTTCACATAGTTTACATTCTTGTAGGAGACATATAACAAACAAATAAAGAAGTACTTAATATGTTAGATAGTAGTAACAGCTATGGAGAAAAACAAATCTGGGAAAGGCTAACAGGAGTCCTAGGAGAGAGTGTGTAATTTTTAAAAAGGTGGTCAGGGAAATCCATACTGACATTTGAATAAAGTCTTGAAAGAAGTAAGCAAGCAAACTAAGCGAATATAGGAGTGAGAGGTGGAGAGAAGAGTGTTATCAGTCCTTTAAAATAAACTAGATCAATATATATCAACATAGATCCTAAAAAAGATAATATTGAGTGAAAAAAGATTGTAAAAGAAAATGTGCCACATGACATTACTTTAAAAAATAATTTTAGATATAGGTAGGTAAAAGTATGAAAAATGCATGTAAAACTAAGAAGGAAAAACACCAAATTAAAAACAGTGATTGGTTCTGGAGAAGAAGGGAGTAGAATGGGGCTTGGATAGGGAGTCAAATGATACTTCAGCTTTATTGCAATCTTTTGTTTCTTTGATGTTAAACAATAGATTTCACTCAAGCATAACAGACTGTTAAATATAATACATATACTTACTATGACATAAAGGTCAGTGAGTATGGGGGATGGGAACCGATATGGTTACATGGTGTCTTTCTACATTTTATTTAAAGTGATGTAATATTAACACTCAGTATACTGTGAAAGTTTAGGTATGTATATTGTAACTCATAGAGCAACTATAAAAAAAGAGATCAATCCAAAAGATAATATATAAATTAAAATGTAATATTAAAAAATATTCAAACAATGGAAAAGAAAGCAAGGAAATAACAACAGAAAGCCACATAGGGAACAAACAGAAAACAAATGATAATTACACTAAAGCCAACCATATCAATAATTACATTAAATGTAAATCACCTAAATAAGACATTGTCAGATTGGATTTTTTAAAAAAGGCCTAACTGGTTGTCTACAAGTAACTCGTTTTAAATTTAAAACTACAAAAAGATGAATAAAAGATAGGAAATACTATATCGCACAAAAACTAATCAAAAGAAAGTTGAGTTACTATATTAATAGATATGCAGCAAAATAGATTTCAAAACAAGAATACTACCAAGAACAGAGAAATACTAGTACATAATGATAAGAAGAGTCAATTCATCAAAAACACATAATTCTAAGTGTGTGTGCACCTAATAGAGCTTCAAAACATATAAAGCAACAATACACAGGAGTGAAAGGAGAAATAGACAAATCCATAATTATAGACATCAATATTCTTCTCCTAGAAATAAGAGAATTAGTAGAGAAAAACAGTAGTAACACAGAAGACCTAACATGAGCAACTAACTTGATATAACTGACATTTATAAAACATTCCATCCAATAACACACATTAAATGTTCTTTTTTAAATGCACATAGGACAGTCACCAAAATAGTGTGGGCCAAAACAAACCTTAACAAATTGAAAAGGACTAAAATCTTAAAAGTATGTTTTCTAATCATAACTGAACTAAAAAGTTTTACATAGTAGCTCACTTAGTTAACTCTTGGTGTTTTCCCTGTTTGACTTGGCAATTTTATACATCCAGAGTATATTGCTACATAATCAAGTTGATTCTTGTTTTCAAATGACTTCAAAGCTTAGTAGTGACTTAAATGCTATAATATTAGAGAATGTTCTGGTGCATAATGCACCTTTGAGTATCAATTATCTTTATTTTCTTTTTTTTATTTCATTTTTATTTTTTTATTCATTTTTATTGTTAGACTTATTGGGGTGACATCTGTTAGCAAGGATTACATCGGTTTCAGGCATACAATCCTACAGTGCATTGTCAACTTGATGTATAATAAGTTCACCACCTAATGTGACCTCTCTTTCCATCACCTTATATTTAGCTTCCCCCCTCCTCTCCCGCCCCCACCCCTCTCTCCCCTCCCCAACCCACTCATCCCCAAATAAACATTAAACTATTGATTGTGTCCATGGGTTATTTGTTTCTTCATTTCTTTTTTCTTTGCTTTCAGTTTTATATTCCGCATATGAGTGAAGTCATACAGTTCTTTGTTTAATTATCTTTATTTTCAATGGCAGTAAGTCCAAAAGGCAAGTAGTATATTTCCAATGTATTAGTTTAGAACAACATTTCACCTCCCAACTTTAGAAAAGTTAGGATGCAATTCTTTAATTCTTAAGTATTCCATGTTTTCTTTTGATTTATAGTCTAGAATATTCTACTTTCAGTTGCAGGAACTTGAGCCATGAGTTTTGTCATATAGATGATATACTCTAAAATGATGAATAATAGTGCAAACACCTTTGGAAACAAGAGAACACAGATGATCAACGGTCATCAAATAAACCCAATGCATCAACTGTGAATTGTACAGTAAATGCTACTCCTGCACTAGTAAACCAGGTTGGCATTTTCTTTTATGACACATGATTCCTTAAAGGCAGATTATCACATAAAAATCATATAATGTAATAAGCATTTTCTTATTAAAATATAAATTTTACAAGGAAAAATGTACCTAGCATAATTTTTCCCCACCAATGACTATGTAGTAATCTCTCATGAAATTGCCTGGAAACACAATTTTGGAAATGCTACCTTAAGGTTTACTTTGACTAATAACTCAATGTTTTTGATTTTTTAAAATTCCCTGCTCTAGAGTAACATCGTCTTCTGAAGCTGCTGAAAAATAACTGGTTCAAGAAAACTATTTAGAAACGTAGGCCCTTGGAATGTGAGATGAAAACCAGCGCTTAAGAAGGAAAACACAGGAAATACAGAAACACAGTCAAATGAAACTATGACCACATACAGAAATGTATTTCATTTACGATTGGGTATGGTGTCAGATTTTTGCTCTAGTTAGGAAACGGTCTGTAACATTTCTAGGGTGAGTCACTTCCAGTCCTCTGCTCCTTAAAAATTCAAGGGAGAGCCAACATTTAAAGAGTTGTATTGCAGACTTGTAATCACTGCTCCCGTACCGTTTCAATACAATGTAAGACCACTAGGGGGAGAAACAGGCAGAAAAGCGGACTCGAATCGGTTGTGATCTCAAAACACAACAGATCCATTACAGTAGTCTCAAGCAAAAACATACAAACAAACAAAAAAAAGGGTTTCTATGATATGCAGCACCAAAGCACAACCTTGAATCTAATTTATAACCAAGATGGATTTTCTGAAGTCTCCGGTGAGCACTACGCGAGAAATAGCACATCTTCTAAATAGAATTAAATACAAGTTGATTCAAATTGAAAAACAAACAAAATCAAACCAAACAAACAAAAATCCCGGGGGGCACTGCAAAAGGTCTCACTAGAATGAGTAAAATGATTGCAGAGAGTTGTGGCAGTGTATTCCTCCTTCGGAATGGGGTGCTACAACTTAACCTTATCTTAGCAGGAGGCGCAGCAACGCTTTGTAAAATGCCTTCTTTCCAGTATCCATAACCACCTCTGGTTAGCCACTGACAGCCGCGGGTAGCCACCGCGCCCCCTTCTCCGGCCCCTAAACGAGGAAATTTCATTTCCTCTAAAGTGAATGAACTCACTCGTTCCCAATACCCACTCCCATTTCTGTAACTCTACCCTAGCCTTCCTGATGCTCGTAGAAACAGATGTATGGCACATATGCCGTCCTAGGATGACACATCCTCACTATTGCAAAAGCCAAAGTATTAAACACACGCACTCCAGAAAAACAGCCCAATACGACCCAAACTTTGGGCGGAAGAGCATGGCGCAGCCGCACTGACACACTGTAACCCGACTTGCCCACTTTCCCCTCCTGGTCTCCGCAACTTCACTTCCGCCTTTGCACATCTGCTTCCGGGGCACTACAAGCCCGGCCCCTCCTCAGCTCTTACCCTCCTCTACCCGAGGGGAGGGGGGGGAGTCGAGGGGGTGGGGAAGAGTTCGTTGTTTGTTTACACGATGTGAGCGGAAAAGGAGACCAATAAAGTTTATTCTGGAAACAAAAGGAAAAAAAACAGGGGTGACAGAGAAAGGAGACGGGGGCGGGGGCGTGTGGCGGGGGCTACCGAGGAGAGAGAACGAGAAGGAGAAAGCGGCAGTTCCGGTGCCGCCGCTGCGGCCGCTGAGGTCTCGGGCTGCTGCTGCTGCCGCGGCCGCTGGGGCTGGGGCCGCCGGCGAGGCAGGGCTCGGGCCCGGCCGGGCAGCTCCGGAGCGGCGGGGGAGAGGGGCCGGGAGGCGGGGGCCGTGCCGCCCGCTCTCCTCTCCCTCGGCGCCGCCGCCGCCGCCGCCCGCGGGGCTGGGACCCGATGCGGCTAGAGCCGCGGAGCCTGGAGGAGCTGCGAGCGTGAGTAGAGCGCGAACTGCTTGGGAGCGGGCGCGGTCGGGATGGGGACCGGGTGGGTGCCGTGGGTTCTCGGGCGCGCCCGCCGTATTGGGCGGGGGCTACCGCCGGTTGTCTTAACCCGCGTCGGCCTGCAGCTGAGTTCGCCTGCGATCGCCGCTCCCTCTCCCCGGCCTGCCACTGGCCTCACCCCGATGCAGATACGAGGGCTCGTTCCCTGTGTTTTCTCCCTCTGGCCGCTGCCTCGCTCCTCGTTTCCTTCCTCTCCCATTTTTGGGGATGGGGACTGAGGAAGTGCGCCCAGGGCCGCCGCCCCAGCCGCAGTAGCTCGGTCCCCCACGCCCTTGCACGCCCACCTGGCCCTCGGGTGGCCGGGCCGCCCCTCGCCGCAGCGCGCAGGATCCCGGCGCGGAGCTGCGAGCTGGTCCTGAGGGGCTGTCACGCTCGGGGACCCTGCGTTTGCCTCAAACTGGGTTTAAATCGCCCGGCTGGGGCAGGGAAGGAGAACCGCTCCCCTCACCCCACAGTTCCCCTCCCACCCTTCCTCTCGAGATTGTTTTCTTCCTTTTAACCGAGACGGGCAGACGTATTTCATTCATAGACCTGAGACATTGTCTCGTGTTTGTGTCTGTTCTGTGATGTCTGTTTAACAGCTCCGAAGTGGTTCAGAAAGCCGGGGTAGCGCCCCGGATCTGACTGTGTAAACACCAGACGGTCAGCCAGTGTGTTTTGACCGCGCCTTGAGGGGTTTATTTTAGGATGCTAAATAGTGGTCAGGGTAGGCAGTTACCAGGCTCGGGAATCGAAAGCTCCCTTCTTAGATGTCAGTACTTGGGGAGCTGTTTACATAGTTGCACGAAGGGTAAAGGGAGCGCAACAAGGGGAGGCTTTTAGTAAACAGCTTGCATAGTCTTTCATGAATTAGAGTTGTGATTTCGGTTTTGGTGAAGCTTCCTCATTTTAGTGCTGCGCCTTTGTGCACATGCAGGACAGGGATTTCCGAGATGATCATTTGAATTGTAGTTTGTAAAACCTGGGAGAACCCCTAGAAAAGTTGGGTAGTTCAACTCGTAACTCAAGCTGGTTTCCACCGCCACATTTGAACCACTGCGGGCAACATGGGTCGCATGTTTCTCTGCTTAGAAAGTAGATTCTCTGGCTGTGTGCTTACATTGCACTGGACAAAATTTATGTGCTGGGTGACATGTCAAGAAAAGACCTGGAAAATACTTAAAATACCATGTTGCTAATTTAATTTTGGATACATTAGGATACTTTGTCTTTATTAATGGACTCTTGAAGCAAATGCAGCCTAAGAGTATTTTATATGTTTGTGTTTTCAAGTTTTAAGATTTTTTTAACTCAAGTATTGAATTCTGGTTGCCAACCTAGATCTCTATCTAAAAATCACATGTTCTGGAAAACTTTAAGTGTCAGATTAACTGTTCTGCAGTGTCATCACCCGAAATTATCAGAAGAGGGCCCAGTGGGTGTGTATGTGGCGGGGTCTGGGGGTGTTGTTTTTTAAGTTTTCTCTTCTGTTTTGAGATAAAACTAAAATACCATCGATGACGTTTTCAAAATTTGTTGTGCGTTTTTCATCATTGTAAAATAGAGTGCTTTCCCATTAAAATCACAAAATAGGTGATTGAAAGAAATGATAGCATATCATAATAGTTAATAGCATCATGGGGAAATAGCAAGAATGTAAATAAATATTAACTTAATAATATTTTATCATTGACTGTGAGTATCAAGTTTGAATTCCTATCGGGTTTAGTTGAAGAATTAAAAATGAACCACACATAATGCAGAAATGGTTTTTGAATGATAAGTAAGTTAGGTATAGCAGTAAAAAAAAGTCCCTAAACACAAATACTGTACTTAAACTGAAAAAATACTGCATGGAAGTGTATATTCTCTTGGGCTAGATATCTATAAGGGGGACTGTGAAAGAGCAGTGGCTTTGCCTGGCCCCGTGTGTGGAACAGTCCTTCTGGAGGCAGAGTTTCCTTCCTGTCAGGATAAGATCCTCTCCATCCCAAATAAGTATTCTCTTAAAAAAAACAAACAAACAAAAAAAAAAAACAACTAAATTTATAAATAAAATACTTACATAACAAGGTAGATCATAAGAACTTTTTTCCTAAAATAGTTTACTTTTTGTGTGTCCTTATTAATATCCATTACTGAGAAAAGATTTTTAAACAATTGCTATTACCATTTAAAGAGCATTTGCTCTGTTGATCTGTTTATTTGCAAAGAGCTAACTTAATCCCATTTGATCTCTTTAGCAACTAGAGTAAGATTAAAGAATCAGGTCCATTTTATTATTTTAATATCTTGAATTCCAAGGTAGTGGTGCTTCTTTAGATGAAGCATCATAAAAGATTTCGTGTCTGGAAATATTTATGATCTTAAAAATGTTGCAGCTTCAGCAGCCTAAGTCTTGAAATATTGTGGTTTTTATTTTCTTAACACAGGTATCAAGCTGTTTTCTTAAGTATTATTTATCCTGAGAATTGCAACAATCCTGTAGACAAGGCAGTATGACTATCTCTGAGAAATGACATTTTAATCTAAGGTCAGACAAGTGTCAGGTGACAGACTCATTGACAAAAAACAATGTTTTCTGACTTCTTTCATTATACCTTGCTATTTCTAACCTGCTCCAACCCACTTTTCAATAGATAAAAAATACTAAGACCCAGAGAAGTATAATTACTTAAGATCACCTTTTATTTGCACTGTATTTTAAATTTCCTGTGTAGTTTAAACACTGGTTTTCAACCCTGGCTACATATCAGAATCATCTAGTTAGCTTTTAAGAAATACCAATGCCAGGGTCTCATTCCCAGAGATTATAATTTAATTGGTCCAAGATGGAGTGCAGACACATCTTTGTTTTGTTTGTTTGTTTTAAAGTTTCCCAGGTAATTCCAACAGACAAAATTGTAAAGCCCTTGCCTTCACACACCTGTGTGGTTGGGTCCTTCTCTCTGGGTTCATTTCTCCTCCCTCCTCCTGCGGTTCCCTTGGCCTTTCTCAGCTCTCATGCGCACATGCTGTTTGCTCTTCCTGAAACATGTGCACACTCCATACCCCTTCCTCAACTAACTGACTCATTTTTCATGTCACCTCCTTTGAAAAGTCTAATGTGGGTTAGGTGTCCCTGCTTCCTGTTCCCATAGGACATTGTACTCCTGCTGTCACAGCATTGACTTACCGCATGATAACAGCCTATGTATTTGTGTATCCTCCACCAGGATGTAAATTCCATGAACAGGATAGGGACTCCTTCTGTCTGGTGCACAGTTGTTTTTTTTGTTTTGTTTTGTTTTTGTTTTTTTTTTTTTTTGCTTTTTGGTATGTGGGTAGTTCCCTGGCTGGGAATCGAACCCAGGCCGCAGCACTGACAGCGCCAGTGCCAAAGCCTTAAGCCACTGCACCATCAGGGAACTCCCTACACAGTTGTATTCTTATTGCAAAGCACCGTAGCCAGTAGGTAATAGGCACTTACTAACGGAATAAATAAATATATTGGCGACAGACTTCTTTATAAGATGTAAAATTTATAAATACCAATTAAGTTTTTATTCTTACCAAATACATTTAATAATTTTGTCACTAAATATGTACATCCTTGAATTTGCCACACATGCAAATTTCATCTGGAGACAGTTGAGAAGTTATATGTTAATTATATCAGAAGTGACAATCCCAAACACGCATGCAGGAATGCACAAGAATAATGATGGTTGTTATAAACAAAACCGCATGGGAAATCGGGAGACTTGAACTCAAATCACGTTTTCACCACAAATGTTATGTACTTCAGTGAGTCTCATACTTCTGGGGCCTTGGTGTCCTCATCTGTGACAGAGGAATTATACGTGGTACTAGTGATCTAGCCTTAAAGTTTTGTGAGCACTGAAAATACCAGCATTGCAATCTCAGGTTCCTTGATTCAAAGCCTGGCCTTATACGTACAGGATTACTTTGGACAAATGTCTAATCTGCATAGTGGGAGTAGCTACCACTTCAGAGGAAGAGTTGTTGTTGTTGTTGTTGTTGTTGTTGTTGTTGTTGTTGAATTAAGTAAGATAATATAGATCCAAGGGAGCTTTTTGTCCTGGATCAGGACAAATGTTCATTTCCTCTCCCCTTGGAGGTGTTAGAGCTCATGAGTGGACTTACCGTGAGGTAACAGAAAGACACAGTGTGTGTCATAAATCCTGTTTCCCACTTCGCTAATAACTACTAGCGCTTCAGGTCTAACTAGGGACCAAAGACCACTGTGGTTTTCAGTTTCATTTTACTGGAACCCCATTCCGCTATCAAACACCAAGGTGTTACTCAACTGGTTTGGGGAGTAATTATGCCTAGAAGTTTGAGCCATGACAGGGCCGCAAGTGCCAAGCTATCGATACATCCATAATACATAGTATGGACGAGGGGTGAGTCCAAAGTGTTAACCTTACACTATCTCCAAAGATAAGTGAAATGAGACTTGACCATTGCAAAAGAAGGGAACAAATTAATACTAAGGATGATTTACAAAAGAAAACCCAGAAATTTTGGAGAAATCTCTGTTCACCAAAGCTTAAAATTCAGGAACCATTATTTAGTAAGTTCCAGGAGATGGGGGAATAGACCTCCCTGGTCAGGACCAATTCCAGAAGATAAGATTGTTTTCAATGTCAGATTAATAGTTTCAGATATCAGTTAACAGGCTGAAGTTATTGATATTTTTCTCTGTTTGGGAGCCATGTTTCCTAATTTTATATAGTTATCTTAGCTTTTATTTACTTGGTGATAGAGAGGAACCTTACACACAATGTAATAATACCTCTCTGCTGAAGTTTGATACCAGCCTTATTTTTGTATAAATCGAATTGACTTCCCTGAGTTTTTCCTTTTGTTTGTGCTTGAAGTGAATTTTATTAACCGTCCTTTTGGAAACAAATGAAAAACTGGGAGTAAGAGAAACTGAAGTATTGAGCATGAAAATGAAATAGGAGGCAACACAGTGAAGTCTAAGACTCATCTTGAAAGTTTGAGATTTCCATCATTCAAAAGGTTATTCAACCTTGGATATGCTGTAGTGTTTTATAGCTATATATCTTACATTTAATCCTTTATTAAATGAGTCAATTGATCCTCATTAAGGAATTTTTAGATTTTTCTTTCTTCCTCACCCCAACTATACGGTTTATGGAGTTTAAAGTTTAAAATATTCCAGTAAGGAATTTGTAAAAAAGGTAGGCTTAGAGCTTTTTCTTCAAGTTTAATGTTTCTTAAAGTGAAACTGTTTTCAGTATTAATTATAAAGCTCTGGTCTGGTTGGCTAAGACTAAATTCCAATCCCAAACTGCTACTTTGTATTTATGTATGGGGGAGAGGAGGCAGCGTTTATCACATCTTTGCCTTTTTTTCTGCATTGATACAATAGGAATTGTAATATGTTGCTTGTTAAGTAACTCATATAATTAATTAATGAGATAATTTAAGTGATCCCAGATTGCATACAGTTATTTAAGGAAAAATGTATACATACTAATCATTATTTTAAATTTATATCTAATACAAGAATAACGTTTCATATTTAACCTGACAACTAAATATTTATTTCTTCTGTATCATTTTAGTAGTTACTTGATAATTTATCTAAATTGCACTCATTTCATTTATAAGAGATTAAGTTTTAGTAACTTTTAGCATATAATTGCAATTGTTACAAAGGAGTCTTTGTATCAGGGCCAGAATTGCCATTTGAAATAAACATGGGATTAAAAAAATAGTAAGAATTCTTACAGACTATGCTTATCTGGTACACTTATGAGTTTAAATATTTGTGTAGTGGAAGCCAAAGAAGTCAGTGTTGTGATGTGGAAAATGTTGCATTAGTGTAGAATCATTCCGCTTTGATTGTAACTCTTGTCTAAACCAGCAGTTAGTGAGATTCAATGGAGAGATGTTCCTGTAAAGTACTGTAGACATTTAAGGCAATATTATGAAGATAATTTTAAGCATAAATTTTTTAACAGTAAGAGACTATGTTTGTGGTCATTCTTGTATCTCAGCACATAGCATAGTGCCCAAATGTAGGTGACCAGTAAGCATTGATTTTTGGGGGGTAGAATCATGTTTAGGAATCAAAATACTCATCTTTCTAGCATTTAGTAGACTTTAAACTATCTGAAAAGTAGGTAAATGCTATATGCCAGAAGTATAGCTTTAGCTTCAAATATGTAAGAAATACTTTCTGTAAGTTGTTAACTAGTCGCATATTCCTGTCGGTATTTGGAAACATTTGTAACAAAGATTGATAGATTAAGTAAAGAAAGGCTGCGTGCCCTGGTGAAAAGAACACTAGATCAGGAATCTGAAAATCTGGGTTCTGTATTGAACTATTAACAGTCTGGCCTTAGATCTTAACCTTTCAGCGCTTGTTTCTTCACCTGCAAAATTTGTAAGATTCTTTACAACTACAAAAATTCTCTGAGATTCCTGGTATTGGAAAGTCTATTTCTGATTTCAGAGAAGGGTAAGTAAGCCACTCCTCTTAGAGGGAGATCAGTCTATCTCAGTTTGTTATATTGTCAAAGGTAAAATTGTTTTGTCTTCCTGTTTATAAATTTGCACATATTTGAAGGCCCTGTGTGAAACTCTGTGGTAGAGGCGAGCTTCCATCTGAAAAGAGTGGACTGGAAAGATTTTTTTCTTTCTTTCTGAAACCATAAGTGACTTTGGAGATTCAAACTTGCTGCACGTGTGGCCATTTTGCTCACTAGCACTGAGACAGTTAAATGACTGACAGGCTTTGCGAGCACATCATGCATTGCACACCAATTGCCCGAGTTGTGAAAGCCAGCAAACCTGTCACAGCACTCGTAATAGCCACGGGCCGCCATCCTTACTTGTTAACAGACTTCTAGGGAAGTATGTACCATAACTTCCCTTGGTCACCCATCCTAGATGGTTTTTAGAAAATGTGTTAAAATCTTAGAAACATAATTCCAGAGGCCTAGGAAGCCTCTTTGTTCTCGATGTATATCCTCTGCTGTGCATACAGTGCCTGGAAAGATGATAAAAAGCAAACAAAACACTGTCCTTAATCAGAAAGCAATGGTTTTATGCTACAGGTTTGTTGTTTTTGTAAATATTCAAATCATTCACCTTCAACTTTTGAATATTTTTTAACCAGTAAACTGTTAGGGTAATGAGATATTATTTAGAGTTATTTTGAGTATATACTCATTTTTCAACAAGTTAAGCAGATTTCTGGGGCTTACTGCTCTTTGAGAGATTGTGCTTTTGCGTGTACTTTTCTGATGGACTTACTGCAGTTTGAGACCTGAAAGTACTATTGCATTTTGAAACAACTGACTGATGTTAGCCTAAAAGCAAGTGATGAATTGTGCTTATTTTCCTTAGGAGGTTAACATCTTGGCAAATGCAAAAATATTAGAGTTTTAGGGGGTTTTGGTGTTGTTGTTTTGCTAATTATTCTGTGAATATAGATTTATGGAGTACAGCATCAAATGTAAAGCAACATTAATAGGAAAATTGTGGGAGAAAACATTGAAATTAGGCTCTATTACTGTGAAGTCCAGTCTGAAATCAAACCATACATGGCAGCAGAAAAAGGAAAAAAATGTATTTTCAAACTGTAGTTTTTATACTTATAAATATTAGTAACATCATTTTAAAGTTATTTTTCATAAGAAGATTTCCCTAAAATCTAATGGGTATTATTTGCGGCTGAGACCCTGATAGGCAGTATTTGTGAAAGAGATATTTGTATGCTTTTTCTCTATCTATATAAAGTTGAACATGACTTTTTCAAAGCAGCTACTGTACTTGTCTTGATAATTACAGTGGTGGTAAGAGTCAAAGCAATTTAAAATGTTAGTAATTTTATAGTATAGAGAGTGTTTATTTTCTCTTCACTACAAATGGCCAACTTTCAACTTTCTTAGTGATATTATGGGACTCCAGATTCCCTTAAAATCACTTTGAATAATTTTGACTATTTCTATACAATTAAAGTCAACTCTTTTTACAGCCATGCTATATTCACAGACACTACTAATATACAACTAAATACATCGACTAATGTGCAGCTACTAACACACAGCTAAATCAAGCTGTACTCTTCTTTGTTGAATATAAATATCAGACATATAAATTAGTACATTTTCCTGCAAATAGTGTTTTCCCAACCAAAGTGGGGCGAGTAATTTGACAACAAGACAGAATATTTGAAGTCAGGACAGTCTTAGAAAACTCACAAAATATGGTCGTGTACTTAGGTTCCTTTAATTTTCCCTTTCTTCTCCTAAATATGTGCCATAATGGTTACAAGTGTGTGCTCTGGAGCCAGACTGCCAAGATGATTCGTTTTGTAACTTAGGGCAAGTTATTTAACCTGTCTGGGTTACAGATTCTCTGGATTAATACATATTTCCTCATTTGTAGAAGAGGGACACTAATAGAACCTATGTCATAATATTGCAATGAGGATTAAATGACTAACACATGAAAGCCTTTAGAACATTGCCTAGCACATACTAAGCACTCAAATATCTGTGGGCCCCTTGAGAACAAGAACCATGTTATATTCATCCATTTATTTGGAGGCTTTAACATTATGTTGTGAATTGAATTCTGACCATTCTGAATTCTGCGCATTTACTAGTAGATCCAGTATCTGGAAAATGAATAAGAGTGGCTTCTAACAAGTTTCTTGACATTACTACTTGCTTTTTGTTCTGCTACAGTGTTTTAAGTTTTATTCTAGCTTTAAGAATCTGAATTCTGTTTCATACCTAGTTCTAAGAGAAGTTAGCATAAGGAGATTTAGCTTGACAGGAATGAAGGGTTAATGGAAAAATATTAAGTAAATGGATGGTTTTTCACTTCTATTCTGATCTTCCTGTAGATAAATTTTTTCTGTTCATTCTTGGATTCTCAAAATCCCCAGCAGATATTTTAATAGCACTCTGCCATTGAAGCAGTAGTTGTTTTGTGCTGTTTGGTATTTCCTTTCCCTGTCGTCCTTCATGCACTAAAGACAGTAGTTGTGTCATATTGTCACATGTTACATGGCTTTTATAGAATTCTCATGTTGTTTTAGACCAAGAGTTTATTGCCACACTATGTGGTAATGACTAAACTAGGTATTGAAGTTAAGAATTAACTACTTATTAAAAACGTCATCACAAAGAATTATAGTTGATATCTGCGGGAAAAGTTTTCTTTAGTCTCTAAATGTATACATTAGTATATAAATACTGAGTTACCTCAAACACAAACTTTAATATTGTGAATCTGGGAGAGGGGAGTGTTAGGGACTTACCTCCCTACGTCCTCACAGTAGCACTTCTGTACACATGTGGTCTCTGCATCTCACAGATTAGGAAACTGAAGGTCCACATCTAATCAGTACAGTGGAATCTCATCACATTTAATTTACAGGAATTCAACTGTATGTACTCAGCCAAAAGTAAAACCTTGCCGAAAGTAATCATTTATATTTCTAGTAACATCACACTGCTGAGCCTTTGCTTCAAAGTAGGCACGAGACCAGGGATGTGACGTTGTTGCCGCAGCTGGTCTGTGTGTAGGTATGACTTCCCCTTCGGGAAGGTGATATCTTCTCCCTGTATCTCCCTGCAGTTCCTCTCCCCACCTCCCTGCCTCCACCCATATCTGTAGTTTTTAGGTTTCCTCACATAGGCTCACACATTTCTACTTAACATAATATTGTAAAGGGGGTCAACTATATGGTGATGGAAGGAGAACTGGCTCTGGGTGATGAGCACACCAGGCATTTCATAGATGATGTGTTATGGAAATGTACACTTGAGACCTATATAATTTTACTAACCAATGCCACCCCAATAAATTTAATTAAAAAATAAATAAATGGGGGAAAATGTTTAATCACTCAAGTACTTCGTTTTTTAAATATCAATATGCATACAGTGATTGTATTTTCTCAGCCCAATTTCAAAGGCTTTTTGAAAAATCTGCTTCATTCCCCAGATGGATTATTTCTTAAGTCATATTAGAACAACATGGAAATAGAACATATAGTCCTAATGTGACCACTGGATTTAACAGTGCTTTATGTTTCTTTCCTTTCTCCCACCTGTTCTTTTATATGTATGTATGAATATTTACTAAAGGATAGCCACCATATGAGGGAGAATTTATTCACGAAAACTCTGTGTGAGGGCTTCTGCTAACTCTTTCGCCTAGAGAAGGGAAAGACTAGAAAGTAGAAAATGTGTATAAGGTGACGAATCTACTTGTTATTCTCAGGTCCTTATGTAATATCCATTCCCTTTATACAAACACCCAGTTTTTGAGTGTCCCATTAGATATGCATAGGGAAGTAGAACTCCTGCCACAGCCTTGCAAAGAGAGGAATATACCCTGCGCTGCCATGTGCCATTCCTTCTAGCTGGCCAGAAGACATTCCTCCTAGACTGCCAGGCCAAGACGACGTGAGTGCTCCGATATTGGGGGGAAGGAAAAGCTTGATGCAGTGGAACAGGACATTTGCTTATAATTGTGGATCAGAACCAGAATTTCTAACCTGCCTGCTAACTACATGGCAATGACTTATGTTTTATGAGCCTGAAAAGTTGTTACTGATGACTAATGACTGAAAGAGATGTTTCCAGAATGCTAAGTTCCAGAAATGAGCTTGTGCAAACAAACTGTAAGAGTGTAGAACTCAGGTAAAGTAGCAAGGTCTAAATAAGAGTAGAAATAATTCAACATTATATTAAGTCTGTATTATGTTTACCAAGTAGGAATTATTCTAAGAATGCAAAGATGTCTTAATATGAAATTTTATAATGCATAGGTCAATAAATCTGATAAAGGAAACAAAGGATCATATCAGTAAATATGGAGAAGAAACTAATCATTTTCTTTTGTAGCTTTAAAAACCAGGAATGAAAAGAAATTTTCTTAGCAAAATATATCAAACGAACAGCTAAAATAATAATTAATGGTGAGACACTAGAGAAGTAACTATTATTAAAAATTTGGAAACATGTTATTCTTATTACTACATTATTATATAACATTGTTCCGGAAGTTCTGACCAATACAGTAAGACATGGATTAGAAAGAAGTGGAGTAAATACTGAGAAAGTATTTACTGCACAATCCCATTTTTGGTGTGGTATGATTGCATTCTAGGAAAACCAAGATCAACTGAGAAAAATTATTAGAATAAAGAAGAATACAGAAGTTTTAAAACAAATATTTTAAAATCAGTAGTCTCCTTTATGATAGCAGTAATTATTCAGAAAATATAATAGAAAATGAAACTATTTTTAACAATACCAGAAAATACAAAATTATATTAATTACAAATTGTGAGTCTCTGTGAAGAAACCTAAAAACTACAGGGGTATGGATGGAGGCAGAGGGGCTGGGGGGATTGCAGGGAGATGCAGGAGAACTTTATATTCCTGAAGAACAAGTCCAACTATTACAAATAGCAGTTTTTCTTAAGTTAACTTACAAGTTCAGCATAATACTGATTTTTTAAAATGTGTCTGAGAAATCAATGACATAATTCTTAATTTTGTCCAAGAGACTAAACAGGTGAAAAACCAAGCACAGTGACAGAGATCTCTACTACTATAGCCCTATTGGATATCACAACATACTATAGAATTATAGTAAATTAAAGAGTTGGGTGCTAGTACAAACATTGATAGTAATGTTAGTAAAAGGGAACGAGATCCCAGAAGCAGACATTCTAAATGGTATAATAAAGGTGTCATCAGAAATCAGTAGAAAAAAAGAAGACATTCAGTAAATGTTTTTGAGAGTTTAAACAGAAAAGCAAAGTCAGTTTGAATCTTTATCTCATGTTATATACCAAAATAAATTCCAGGTAAACTGAAGAGTTGGATAAAACAGAATAAATACACTTATGCTAGTCTCATTTAGGGAAAATATTTATTTGGATGGGAAATACCTTTGAAACTTTAAAGACATGGAAGGACTCATGGAAGTTCATTACATTTGACTCAGATAAAATGTTGGCATTTATTCTGTCTTTTTCTCCCACCTCCCCTCCCTCTAATACAAATGAACAAATTAAAAGAAGTACAAACACAAATTAGAACTTCGTAAAACAATGTATTAGATGTCTATATCTGTTTTATTATTGGGGGGAGTGAGATCAAACCATCTTATTGAAGGGCTTTGGAGGAGGGTGGAAGGGGCTGGGAGGCCAGTGAAATCCAGCGTCCTCAGCACAGTGGGATCTCCCCAGATGTTTATCTTTAAATTTTGAGGTGCTCATACAAGTACTTTCCAAAGCACCAAGATCCATGTAGATGAGCAAAGAACTTGAGATAACAAGTTCATTTACTAAAGAGGAAATAAAAGCATATGGGGAAAATGTTTTTCCCTGACAGACAATGAAAAAAGTGGAACTTGTAGATGTAATGATACAGTTTTACTTTTTTCTGATGGGGGTGTTGTTGGGGACGGTGCCACGAAATGTGCTTACTCGTATATGTCTATTTGCATTCTCAGTTGATTCAGCCCTTTTAGAAAGCAAGTCAGCAATTTTTGTGTCTTTAAACTTAACATACCTTTTAATCCCATAATTCCATTTGCAGCATTATACATACTAATGGAAATTTTAAAACAGCTTAAGTATTCAACTATGAACTGTGCTATATCTTCCATAGCAATAGGTAGTCTTAGAGCACTATTGTTTATGAAGAGTTTACAGAAATTTAAGGAAATATTTTTAAGTGAAAATAACAAAATATAAAATTATACTATATGAATACAACTATATAAACCAAAGAAATTAACTGAAAAGTATACATAGAAAAAAGCTGTAAATGAATACATCAAAAAATGATAATAATGGTTGTCTCAAATACATTTTTCTCTGTTTTGTTTTCCTCATTTTTCTGTGCACCACTGTATTTCTAGTAGGTACAGAGCACAGTCCTAGACCTTCCATTGACACTTCAGTGTAAGCGAATGAATTTCTGTAGTAAGCACGGGTTACTTTTACATTGAAAGAAATACGAATACAATCCACTTCTCAGTTAAGAAATGTGGGAAGCACTCTAGAAAGGAACCTGATTAATACTACCTTACACTTAGATTTTCAAATTTTAAAATGTTTTCACAGTTCTAGTTAATGTGATCCTTTTCTGGTAACATCACTACTTGCCTGAGTCAGAAATTTCTGTTAACCTTGACTCTTTCCTCTCTGACGTACCAAATCCAACTGGTCACCAAATCTTGGGTATTCTTTCTTAAAAATGTCTCTTGATTCTGTCGCCATCTTTACTCATAGTCACTGCCTTCGTTTAGTCCTTGTAACACCGAAGTATCCCAACCAGTCAGTCCACTTGTCTCTCTTTACTTTCCACACTGCTGCCAAAATTATCAGACATGTAAGTAACTAACAAAACGTCATGAATGTGCTGTAAATAATAATAAATAGGTTCTATGAGAGAAAGCAGGGGAGAGATTGACACTCCTTTCACACTGCTGACAATCCATCACCCCCAAATACAAAATTTATTAGCTTAAAGCTTAATAATTCCTTATGGTCTGCATTGCCGATCTGTATAAATTATTCCTGGACCCACTCTCCTAGGCACAGTGTTAGACCTCTCTTCCTCCTCTGTATTGCCTGAGCTTCTCTGAATTACAACCGACACATACTGACTGAGTCTTGCTTGCATATTTACATTATCTGTCTTCTTCAGTAGGCTATGAGCCTCTTGAGTCAGGGATGTCATCTTATACCTCTAGCATAATCTTGACACATAATAATTGCTTAATAAATGTTTGTCATGTGATCAACAATGCAATAAAGAAGGCAAGGAAGGAGTGATTAGTCACATTTTTCAGTGAGGAAACTGAGGTCTCTTATGGTTAAGTATTTGCTTATAATTACCCAGCTTATAAGTATGGACTTGAGATTCCCATCTAAGATATCTGGCTTCCTTTCTGGTTTTGGTCTTTACGGGAAAGAGACTATTACAGTAAAACCACACACACACAGTACTTTTTCAACATCTTTCTTTTGCTCACATATTAGTTGATCTTTTATCATTTTGGGGGGAGAAGGTATTTTAATAAACTTTTTCATCCTATTTACACTTTATGAAATAATACCTATTTCTCCAAGGGAGGAATATTAAGCTATTTGTCTCTCAGTATTGGGTCCAACCTCCTATGCTCTGCTTTGTGATACTTCTTTGTATCTCTTGCAGAAACCATATTATAATACCTAATGAGGTGTCCACAAGTACTTTTTAAAATTTAAATTCAACTGATATTTATGGTAGGTAACCTCTTATTTTGCAAGAATTAGGACAAAAAGCCATATATGTGTTAAGTATTCAAGTGGGTTTCCATCATATTTTTAAAGTTTGATTTCCAAAGTTTAGATGTGCTTTAAGCCTTGCCATAGGCTTCCATCTTTAGGTGTTGATGGAAATCACCCACCAGCTGCAAAGTTCAGATCCAGTATGCCATAGAATCCATGCAGCTCTGGCTTGACCAAATGCTAGCAATGAATACTTGGTAGCAACTGTTCTTTCATAAGAAACATTTTAGATAATTAGAGTCATCTTGTAATATCCTTATACCCAGCTGTAAGCTTTTTACTTTTTCTGCCAATATTTCTGGAACTGAAGTCAAGAAAATGGAAATTAGGGTACCATACTTTGAAATACACTAAATACTTGAAAACCTGTTATATAAAGATTTCCAAGTGGAGTTCCTCAGTCAGTGTCTCAAGATTTTTTGTAAAAAGCAAATAGCTATAATAACCCTCTTGGGAGAGTTCCCTGGTGGTGTAGTGGCTTAAGGCTTCGGTCCTGTCAATGCTGCGGCCTGGGTTCGATTCCCAGCCAGGGAGCTACCCACATACAAATAAATAAATAAATAAATAAATAAATAAATAAATAAATAACCCTCTTGGATATTAAGCTGATACATATACATTAGTAAATAATAGGAACATTTGAGAAACTGAAATAAATAAATAAATAACCCTCTTGGATATTAAGCTGATACATATACATTAGTAAATAATAGGAACATTTGAGAAACTGAAGAATTGCCTCTATGATAGCCACTGGACTTGAAGATTATTAAAGTAAACCTTGAGCATTTTAATTTCACTTTTGAAATTTTCTACTATTGTTTCTTAATTTTGTTACTATCTTTCATCCATATCTCACTATCCTTCCATTCTCCCTTACTTTAGCTTTTGTTATCATTCTACTTTTAATATACTTGAATCTTTGTTTTCTGTCACATCCACTTCAGTAATATTCCTAATTTCCCACTCTGTTAGACAATGATAGTGTTTACAGTACCCTAGTTTCCCTTTCAAGTCTTCTCCTACCCCTCCCCAACATGCTATATGTACATTTACTTTTTAGATTGTCAGGTAATGGTAACTTTTACATTCTCTTCTATAACCATACTTAAATCTTATGTGTTGACTATAGGTAGATTTTAATAATTGAAACAAAACTATTTACATTAATATGATTATATTGATATAAATAATATTGGTATGAATATAAAATGTTTCACTCCACAACCAAGTAAAATGCTAGGATTAGATTTCTTTCTCTATGTGCTCAATAACATAAACTACACAAAGAATATTCTTAGCATTCAGGTCACATAGCTGCTTTTTATCATACACTCCACACATTGTTCAAAATTATGCTGTTTTGCTTCATATTTTGAGCATGATTTTATTAAACTTTTTGGACTATTTGCCTAAACTTGCCGATTGCCTTTATTTCCCTATTGTGAAAATAAACATATGTCATTAATACTACATGACTCCTCAATTTCTTTATCTGTTGCTTAGAACCTGTTATATTCTTTTACCTAAATATTTTTGACTTGGGCCACACAGATTTTATCTTCCACTTAGGGCACATTACTTTGGGATTTATTATAATTGATATAAAGCTTTATCCAGGATTACTTTTTAAAATTGGTTATTTGGCCAATGTGTCAGTTCTACCATTTCTAGTGTATGATCTCTTCCTCTTTCTTAATCTCAATCTTTGGTTGGTTGGAGTAATAGTTTAGGTGCCTTAAAATTGGCTCACGAGAAGTAAAACCTATGGAAATACCTTTATTTTTTCTTTACACATGATAATTTTCTGAGTATAGAATTCCTGGTCAAATTATTATCCAACAGATTTTAATTATTGTGTAGTTTTTCATATCCATTGGTATTGGTGAGAAGTGTTGCCAGTCAGATAATTGTTTCTTTACATGTTATCTATTTTCCCCCTGCGAAAGCTTTTAGGCTCTTATATTTATATTATATTGTCTAGTATAGATTTTTTAACATTATTTTGCTCAGTGGTCACATGTAAATCTTTTCAGCTCAGAAATGTTTTTCTTTCATTTCTTTAATTTCCTTTCTTCCATGTTTCTCTTATTTCTTCTGGAGTAACAACTATTTGGTAGTTTTATAATATGTTTCAATCTCTGGTAGGGCTAGGTCCTTTTCACTCCCTGCTTTTTCCCTCTCCCCTAATTTTTTCTGGGTTTCCTGCTATTTTTTTTTTTGAACTTTAGAGTCACCATGATAAATTCTACACATATACATCATATTGATATTTAATTGGAATCATGTTAAATGTATAGATTATTTAAGGGAGAATTGACATCTTCAGGAATTTGAGTCTTTCCATCCAAGAAAGTGGTCTGTTTTTCTTTTTTTCTTTTTTTTTTTTGAGACTTTTAATTTTTCAGTTATATTTGACATGAAATATTAAGTTGGTTTCAGGTGTACAGCATAGTGATGAGTCATCCACATAACTCAGTAAATCCTCATTCCAATACATCTGGTTCCCCTCTGACACCATACATAGTTACCGCAATGTTACTATGTGCTCCATGCTGCACTCCCATCTCTGTGACTATGAATTTGCACCTCTCGATCGCCTCCCCCTTTCCACCCACCCCTCCAACTCCCCTCCCATCACCCTAACAAATCTATTAATAGTACCCATCTGAGGCCACACAATGTTACTGTAACCTTATTGACTATAGTCCCATGTTATACTCTGTATCTCCATGATTGTTGCCTTGTAACAACTAAACTAAACTTCTCAATCTCTTTCCCTTATTTTCCCACTCTCCCATCCCTCCTCCCATCTTACACAAGTCCCTCTGACATTCTTTGTAGTGCTGGTTTGGTCGCGATGAACTCCTTTAGCTTTTTCTTGTCTGAGAAGCTCTTTAACTGTCCTTCAATTCTGAATGCTAGCCTTGCTGGGTACATTAATCTTGGTTGTACATACTTGGTTTTCATCACATTGAATATTTTCTGCCATTCCCTTCTGGCCTATAAAGTTTCTGATGAGAAACCAATTGAGAATTGAATGGGTGTGCCTTTATAAGTTACTACTTGCATTTCTCTTGCTGCTTTTAGAATTTTCTCTTTTTCTTTAACTTTTGCCATTTTATTATGATGTGTCTTGGCATGTTTTTGTTTGGGTTCACCTTGTTTGGGACTCTGTTTCCTGGACTTGTATGTCTATTTCCTTCACCAAGGTAGGAAAATTTTCAGTCTTATTTCTTCAGGTAAGTTCTCGATCCCTGGCTTTTTCTCTTCTTCTAGTAGTCCTATGATAAGAATGTTGTTAGGCTTAATGTACCAGAAGAATCTCAAACCATTCTTGTTTTTTTGGATTCTTTTTTCCGTTTGTTTTTCTGATTGGTATTTTCTGCTGGCTTTTCTTATGCCTGCTATCTCTCTGTTGAAATTATCATTAAGTTCCCTGAGCATTTTTGTAATTGTTGTTTTGAGCTTTGTCTCTGATGGGTCATTTGTCCCCATGTCTTTTACTTCCATTTTTTTGTTGTTCACATTTATTTTGAACTCCCGTTCTCTGGTTTCTCATTCTGGCAGCCTCTCTGTAGATATTCTGCTCCTAAGGCAACACTCGTACTGCAGCTTCTTTGGTGTTCGCTGCCGATACTGGCGGGCAGAGGTCTGTGGGGGATGGACGGCGGCGGCTTTGTTTTCTTCCAGGGCCTGCGGGTGTCATGCAGGTAGTTTGGGCGTAATTACCCCTTTATGTTCTCGGCTTCCTTTGAGGCCTCTGCCCTGAACCTTGAGGTCAGCTGTCCTCTGTGCTGGTCTTTCAGATTGGTCAGGTTGTGGGCCCAAAACGCATGCGCAGCCCTCCCCTCCTTCCTGGCCGGAGCTTTCGCGCTGCACTTTTCACCTCCTCCATCGTCCCCGCTTCGCTTGGCACCGGAGTGAAGTCTGGCCGCTGCGTCTCGTTTCGCGGACCCTGTCTGCACCTCCTGGGGCCAAAGCGAGGTCTGGTTGCGGTATCCCGTGGCCCCTCTCTGGGCCCCGTTTCCTCTGTCCTGCGGACCGAGTGAGGGCCGGAGCGCTCTCCCGCCGCCTTCCTCCTCCTCCCGAGGCCGCCTTCCTCCTCCTCCCGAGGCCGCCTTCCTCCTCCTCCCG